>JAYJMC010335011.1:0-11311 GCA_036873965.1 Neoagarum fimbriatum | reverse complement strand
CAAGTAGCCATTTCCCCCTTCCACTTCCCCAAACATTACCTGCTTTGGCAATCGCTCGCTACCGATACGAGCCACAAACCTCGCGAACAGTATCCTCCGTTTACGCACCGTCGTTTCGACGCTCTCACAGCCGGTCTTAGCGAGCGCGTCTGCGTAGGACATTATAGGACGTGATAATCGTCGCGACGTTTTCTCTTACATCTGATGCAGTGGAGGAGCAATCGGTGGTGCGCCTGGCGCAGTTTGGCGAGATGGCTGCAGTGGGGCTCCACGTCACACATCCGTACAGCATGGTTTCCATGACTTCGGCGTTGAGCATCTGTACTTTGAGCTTGAGCGGTGCGGCAGACTGGTCGTACAGTGGCAGGCCATACCGTCTGAGGCGTATGATAGGTTGGCCAGTAATATGCGCCGGTTGATCTCGACAGTAAGGTCGACATCTTCGCATACAGTTGCCCCAAGGTACACAAACGTCGCGGTTTGTTTGGCGGTTTGTTTGTACACCTGGACGGCTGCCTCAATAACGAAAGTGACCCTGTCCATACCTTTCGTCATCAAACACACGGCCTTCGTCTTGGCTTCCGAAACTGTCAGGCCGAACGAAGCGCACACTACCACGACATCTGCCATCATTTTCGCAAGGCTGTCCCTCGATCTGGAGACGATGATGCCCGCATCGTCTGCGTACAGCATTCCCCAGATTGGTTGCGGTTCCGCTACAGGATCCTAGGGCTTATCTAACTTTTTCCCCGGCTTCGCTCTCTTTCCCCCCCTCTTCTCATCCTTCACCTTGGTGCACACCATACCCTTGACCACATCTGCATTGACACTAAACCGTTCCACGGCCACACGCAGTACCGCAGTATACAAAATGTTGAACAACAATGGCCCGAGCACGCATCCCTGCCGTAGGCCCTGCTCCACGCCGAACCAGTCCGAACATTTGCCATCATCCATCCGGATGTGCGCTCGCATTCCATCGTAGAAATGGTGAATAACCGTGAGCATCATTGGTGGTACGCCGAACCGGGTGAGCATGGTCCACGAGAGTCAGGTCTACTGAATCGTATGTCTTCGTGAGGTCGACGAAGCACATGTAAATATGAGTGTTCTTTTTCGTGCCAGTTGGTGGAGTCGTCGGACCACGAACATCATATTGATCGTTGACCAGTGCGGTCTGAAGTCGCATTGCTCCTCTGGTAGGATATTCTCCCGTCCGCAGTAATTACTCGGGGCGATTACCTTGAGGAAAACCTTGCCAGCGAGTGCCACGAATGGGATGCCTCGATAGTTACCGCACTCCGTCCGGTCCTTCTGCTTGTGCAGCACTATGATCGTGGCACCTTTCCACTCCTGCGGTACGCCCCCGCCCCGCCAAACACAATGGCGTCGAACTTTTCCAGTACACAGTAGATTGCCGTTGCGATCCTCATCTAACATGACCTTCAGCAGTTCGGCCGGAAACTCATCATGCCCAACAACCTTTTGGTTTGACATCGTCTTGATGGTTTTCTCCACGTCAAAGCTCGAAGGCAGATCATCGAGAGGTGTACACGGGGGCCACACCTTGAGCTCTTCGACGATGTTCGGGTCGAGCGCTGACGACTTAGTATTGAGCAAAGTGCGGAACCACTGTACCCACCGATCGCGAATGAGTCTCATGTCACGAAGCAGTCTGCCATCTTCATCCCTGATGTACTGAAAACTGCACGATCTCTTCCCCTCGGAACCCAGCCCCTTGAGGTGCTCGTAAAAGCCATCCTGATCCCCGTCTTTGATGCGTACCTCGAGCTGACTTGACGAATTCCTCGCAGCATATCTGCACAGCCTCGATCCTCACACGTTTAAGACGTTTCCCGGCTGCCTCTAGAGTCCTCATGAGGCTGTTGTTGCCTGGATCCATGCGCAATAGTTCTCTCGCGGCTTCTCTCTCCTGTCACGCCGCAAGCATTTCCGCCTTCGCTTCCTCGCTGGCACACCACCCCTCCGGCCCCTGACTGCGCTTTGGACGTGGCGCGATGTCAGCGGCTGTCGATAGCATCGCTTCAGTGAACGCCGTTGCCATTCCATCAACATCCGTGCCAGGGGGTAGGAGTGTGAATCTCTCAATGAAGGCTCCCCGGAGTTCCGGGCTCGCCATCAGTCGTTGAAGGTCGATCGCCCGCCTTCCCTTCGCCTCTCTCTTGCGGCGGTTAGTAGCAAAGCGTCCAAGCAGCGGGATGCCTGCTGCGGCCAAGATGTGATCTGATTCAGGTTTCGCTACAGGACGTCGGCACGCAGTGATATTTCGTACGGGTCGTCTGTCTGTTTCCCGCGTGAGGATATAGTCCAGGCGGTAACGGTCTTTCCCAAGACTTGGACTTTGGAAGGGTGCATGAGATTCCACGCTTGGGTGCACTCAAAAACGTGTTGATGAGGGCAAGTTGGTTTTCTGCTGAGAATGCCAGCAGGCGCTGTCCGTTGCCATTCAGTACATCCCGCCCGCATGCAACAAGCACCTTGATACTAGTAGAGTGGTAAATGAGGTAAGGCTGCCTCGTACTCGCAGTTGGCTGTGTGCGTCGGAAGGTGAAAACAAAATCCCGCCGCATAAACAAATCCCGCCGCATAAAAACATATCCCGCCGCATAAATAAATCAAGCCGCATAAAAACAGACCCCGCGGCAAAAAAACAAACACAGCAGCAGCACCGGCCACCAAAACCACACCTCAGCATAGCGACCGCGGGAAACTCGAGATGGCTTGCAACTAAACAAGTCCCACACGTTAGCCCGGGCTCGCCCGCTTCTGCAGATGCCGGGTTTGCGGAAATCGACCACGTACAGCCCTCGCAATCCAAACTTTTAGGAAAACGCACACAGACAGCAGACAGACAGACTACTGTAATTAAATAATGGAAGCTTGTACGCACCCCGCAATGAAGAGGCTTTTTTGACATATGGCAAAAAACGGCCTCGGTCGCTTCGCCCCCTCGGCCTTGCCTCATTATCAACGTGTCCTTCCTTTCTGCCAGTTCGAGCGTTAGCGTCCATCAAGACGAGTAGATGCTCTCCTTTCGGCACTTCAGCAGCTGTGCTCACTACTAGCAGTGCGGTCCAAAAGAGGTCTTTGTGTCGGGTTGGTTTGTGACTCTCAGTCGGAGCGTACGCGACCACAAAGGAAATCCCGTTTGATTTCCCCTTCAAGTTTAGTCGCACCTATATGAGTCGAGCACTGATGTACTCCACAGCCAGTCCATCCTTCTCCGTGTTCTGCAGGATCGACTCCTTGATGGCTAGCCCCAATCCGTGCCGACCCTTGGCCTCCGTGGCACCTCCGCCAGCTCCACTGCAGTACACCGCGAACCCCGCTGCTGTGAATCCATTCTGGCCATGCCGTCTCGTTTCCTGAAGTTCGGCAATATCACACCCGCTTTGTCTGCAGACTTCCATATCTCCTCGGCATGGCCAATACCGTTCTTGCCGTTGAAGGCCAGAGTATGGATGTTGAATGTGCCCACGGTAAGCTCGCCCACTCGAGACTTCAGTCTAGCGGTCCTCCGCAGCGGTCGGTGAACTCGCCGCGTTTTCCGACCCCTTCTTCTTTTTTTCGAGCAGATTTCAGCCATCTAACATCAGAACTTGACTCGGTTCTTGCCCTGTTTCCGAGCCGGGTACAGCACTCCCGACAACGACTTCTGTCTCCACCCTGTCCTTTCGGTTGCTTACTCACGTGTGGTCTCCTAGGGTCTCTACTCTCCGTACGACGGGTCTCGCGTTTTCCGCGACGGATCCCCATCGTTGCCGCAGGCCAGAAAGGCCGCGGGGGACCTAATCCACGAATATTGGCGTGCAATTCCCGCCAGCGCGATCGCGCCACCGCACCACGCACAAAGCCAGTAGTGCACAGACGAGGTCAGCGCCCCACCCGCACATACCCGGTACCGGTACCACGCACGAGGAACCAGGTACCGGTACCCTCCTCTGGTAGAATCGAGATTGTCGAAGCAGAAGGAGGGACGAAGAAGGGAAAATGCAGTTACTCCCGTGAGTGTTACTGAAAGACGATATCGACCAACGGAGGGACGAGGTTGGCCGCTTAAGGGGCCGCGCGAGCGAACGGATCTACGGCATGACCGAAGAATACCGAGCGCACGGGCATCCCACCGCCGACCATTGGTGTTGCGTCTTGCCGTCAATTTTATCGGCAATCCTCCCAATCCATTCACATCCATCTCCATATGCAACATACGCCGTGTCCGTACTGCCCGTGCTAGTGTTTTTAGTAGAAATAGATACAAATGATTATGTATTTTGCTGGTTAGAAACTACGAGATTGAGATCATACAGTTAGTTGCAACATCATTTGAGACGAGTTAATAATGTACAGTAAATAAACTTACCTGGTACCTATTAACGGACGTTATTAACAGAACACAGACACACCGACGTGGTATGTTCCACATACTTGCATCGATTCCGCTAGTCATAGTTGGCGAGGTGAGGGCGGTTTCTTTAATTTCGGAAACGAAGGCATTGCCCCCATGGTTCGAAGTTAGATTGAGAGTGCCAAACTGGATCTTACACTTGACCCGAAACGAGATCAAATCCGGACTGGCTGAGTTGTAAGGGTGCTTTTCGTGCCTACATTCGCACACATGTGGCGTTTTCTGGGTACCTAAGAAGTCGAAGCCACGATGAGATTTGCAGAGACTTCAGAATATCGGGGGCTGCTGTTCTGCACAATACTGTCTGTACTTCGAAGGACATCGTTTTCCTGAAATATATATCTCGCCTGGGCCAGCATTCCATATTCTGGCCGTTAACGTGTGTTTGGTAGTCTGTATCTGGGTCCAATTTTCAGAGTTCCTTCCGAACGCGCTATGTTTGCCATGCCACCACCGCCACCGTGCTGATAAATGCACAGCCTGTGGCGATATATGCGGCGTGTGCGAGCTTTGAAGCTCAGTGCACTCCGGATTCCTTTCGAAATATTGAAACGTCCTCAGCAGAGCTCAAGAGCCGTCTTTACCAACAATGAGCGTCGGTGCCGACAAATACCTCTCCCTCTGCCATGCTTTGCTTGCTGCGACGTCCCGTCTATCACTCCCTCTCTTTCTTGCCACATGCTGAAAGACCGGCGAGACTTGCGCCGCGGCCCTGATACGACTTAGGAAATTCGTGCTAGTTACGGCATTCGACAGCTACGTTTTTTAAAGACCTCCACGACTAACAACACGCAACTCCTTCTACCGCTGTTGTTGCTGCTGCTGCTACGGGAACTCTGTATTCCAGGTACCGAGCAGCCTGGTCAGACGATGGCTACACCTCAGGCCAAGATCGCGAAAAGGGAGCCCTCTCCAGACAGTGGCAGGTGGGCCGCCTGTCTGTTAAAACTCCTACGAGTAGAGTAAAAACTATCTTACGTTTATACGACTATACGTACTGTAGTACGTGACGTTCCTCGTGATGGCATGCGATGCAAAGGCGTCTGCTATTGAACTACAGTATGAGAGTGGTCATGTGCACGGTGCACCGCAGCGCACGTTTGTTTCTCTTGAGACGCTCGTGCGGCCCGCCCCGTTCTTTTTGTGTGTCGACCATTGAGGTCGTAGCGATAGCTGAGTACGTTGAAAGAGACGATCAAGTAAACCAGGCAACGGGCGGCAAGGGCAAGTTGGGCGTCTCTGGTTTTGTTTACTACCAGTATTTTTGTTGAGCGGAAAATGACGTAACCGGGCGCACTTTGTCAGGGCTGCTCTTTTTACTCCCTTATTTGTGTGTTGAGTTGGCCCGATCAATACTCATCCACCCTCTCAAACAGAAAACTGCTACTGTAAACCTGTTTCCCGACCGTCCCACGTATAGGAACGGGAACACCACGCCCGGTACCGAAGCCACCGAGATTACCATATTTCAGCTGGTATTCGGCAACAGGCACGTCATGGACCAGGTCGCTAGCAGACTAGCCAAAAACCAGCCTGTGTTCTTCGCCGAAGTGTCGAGGGAATGGAGGGACGCTTGGGGGAGAATACCGAAAATTCCCCAGGCCATAACGGCCAACACGTCTGTATCTCAGCTGCAGTGGAGCTTCGACGGCGGCCTCACAAAGAGTCCGTGGGTATGCATGCGTATCGTCGAACACTGCGGCCTTGAACTTCTTGTGTATGCCCACTCGAAAGGGTGCGAAATACCTCCACTGGCATGTTTCAAAGCCGCAGCCCGTGACGATCTCAAGATTATTAAGTGGGCCATCACCATGAACTACGATTGGAGCGGGATGCTGTGCAGGGCGGCTGCGATGGGGGGAAGTCTGCGCATTCTGCAATGGGCACGCGCTCGCGATTACCCCTGGGACGCTGCTATTTGTAGCAAGGCCGCCGGTGCAGGTCACCTCGACATCCTGCGGTGGGCATGGTCCGAGAAATGTCCTTGGGACGCCCGAACTTGCTCAGGGGCGGCGAGGGGTGGACAGTTGGCAGTTCTGGAGTGGGCGCGTGACAAAGGGTGTGATTGGGACAGTGAAACGTGCTCGGAGGCCGCCTGGGGTGGGCATTTGCGTGTTCTCCAGTGGGCGCGGCGTAATGGGTGTGATGCGGGCGATCGAACGTGCAGCAATGCTGCTGCCGAAGGGCATCTGAAGGTACTTCAGTGGGCTCGGGATAATGGATGTGATTGGGACTATCGGACGTGCAGCAATGCTGCTGCCGGAGGGCACCTAGAAGTACTTCAGTGGGCCCGGGCGAACGGTGCCGATTGGAACCATCTAACGTGCAGCAATGCTGCTGCCGGAGGGCACCTAGAAGTACTTCAGTGGGCTCGGGATAATGGATGTAATTGGGACTATCGGACGTGCACCAATGCTGCTGCCGGAGGGCACCTAGAAGTACTTCAGTGGGCTCGGGCGAACGGTGCCCAGTGGGTATCGGCCACGACTCACTGTGCTGTGCAGCAGGGGCACCTGGAGCTGCTTCAGTGGGCGAGGGCCCAAGGGTGTCCTTGGGATCCACTCGAGTTATTACAGGTCGCTATTGACAGCGAGCACCTCTACATGTTCCAATGGATGATGGCGCAAGGCCTCCAATGCCCCACGCGCACGAGCAATGATTTAGCTCGAAAGGGGTACCTGCACATCCTCAAATGGATGCAGGCCAACAACCACGAATGGGGCAAGGCTGATAAATGCGAGGCGGCTGCTGAAGGAGGGTACCTGGGCGTGCTTCAGTGGGCTCGAGCTCAAGGCTGCGGCTGGGACACGCAAACCTGCATTAGCGCTGCAAAAGGAGGTCATCTCGAGGTGCTCAAATGGGCACGGCGCAACGGCTGCCCGTGGGACGTTCGTGTCTGTCAAACGGCAGCCAGCCAAGGCCACCTGGAGGTGCTCAGATGGGCACGGTGCAACGGCTGCGACTGGGATGCTCATACCTGTAGCGACGCAGCCAGGGAAGGACACCTGGAGGTCCTCCAATGGGCCCGGGAAAACGGATGCCCCTGGGACGAAACCACTTGCGCCAGTGCAGCCAGGAGAGGCCACCTCGAGGTGCTTCATTGGGCACGGCGTAACGGCTGCCCCTGGGACGAAGACGCGTACCCCTATGCAGCCGACGCAGGTCTCTAGGACATGCTGGGGTCAGCGCGGGCAGTAGGTTTGAATAAGGGTTCCCAGACTGTGTTTGGAGCAGGTGGAGCTGCCGAATTGCCTGGTTTGCTGTTGTGGTAGTGGCGGTGGTGGGGTAGTGGTGGTGGTGGAGGTGTCGATCTAATCGTCGGGCTCTGACTTCAGCGGTGCCGGCCAACGGTAGAAGCATTCGGTAGGCTACTGGCTACTGTTGTGTAGCATGGTAGCTATCATTAACAATGGTAAAGGTTGAATACCGTGGTCCATTTGCTAGACTGTCGCCACTGCTGTCGGAAATTTGGGGGTTCGAACCCCGGTGGAACCATCTTCTCCGTGCGGTCGCTGCAGGCGCAAGAGCGTTGAGTTGGCGAAACTCGATGAAATCGAAGAGCGGCCGGAATGCTGGACCAACCCTCAGCGTGGTGATAAACACAGCACGTGTGCATGTATCGGGGGGGGACGAAATTTATCCCCTCTCGACACATGCGGGAGAAGGGAAGACACCTACTACCTTTTCCCACGGCTTGTTCGGGGGTCGCCGAGCGTAAAAATCGTTTGCGAGTGAAAATGGGAAGCCTAAGTGATGAAAAACAATATGTGCAAATATTTTAGCTGTGGACGGAACGACGCGCCTATCATACGTTCAACCGGCGAGGGACGCCGTTGCCATTGACAGCGGCCGTCGTGGAAAAACCACGGCCTCAAAATTTTGCAGTGAGTCGAGCTCAGGGTATGCCTTATAGGGACCCGCGACCGCACTGACTAAGATCTGTTCACCAATGCACTCGAAAGGTCCCGCGTGTCGTATTGTGTTTTTTGGTGGGATCCCGTGGGAGTTCCCTTGGGATCCCGCGGGGTTCCCACCATGGGACTTCCCTCGGAGAGTCCCGTGGGACATCACAGGATTTCCCATGGGAATCCACAGCATCTCGCGACATCCCATCACAACCCGCGACACCCCACGACATCCCACGACATCCCGCGCGCGACCTTCCACGAGCTTCCATGTAATTGTAATGCTATGAGCTTTTACCCAATGGTTGGTTGTCGTTTTGGTTTACGGCTTCGGCTCTCGGCGGTCACCGACCCGACCACACTAACCCTAACCCTAGCTCCAACCAGAGGCCGGCTTGGTTGGTGTGGTTTGGGAAGACTCTAGGTCGCTGTGCTTGATAAGACTCTGGGCCGAAGAGGCGAGGGACCTGAGGCGGGAACTCGCGGCAACTCCATGGCATCCCACAGCATCCCGTGGGCTCCAAGGAGGGTTCCCGCGGGAATTTGCGCTTAAATTCCCATGGGATCCCGCAAATGAGATACCGCGGCACCCCGCGATATTCCACCTGGGATGCGATCTCGTGGGAAGCCGCGGGATCCCGCGGTATCCCGTGGGCCTTCCTCCCGGAACCCACCCAAAAGCCCAACAATTTTGCCAACCATTTGCAGGGTCAACCACCTACCTACCTACATATTAATAGCTCAATGCGAACCAAACATATAGAGTCCCTGAGTTACGTACAATCGATCCAATGTAATTTCCGTGACTTCCTTGGGCAAACCCCTTTCTGGGGTGGTGCCCAGATATAGCGACAAAAAAATGGCAAATGTGTCATATCAACCGTCCTCTACAGTGCGAGCGGGACGCACAAGTAGTACCATGCAGCGCGCGTGTAGTACATCTCGTCGCGTTGGAACTCAGGTACGTCATCTAGGATACCCTACACCTGCAGCCCGGGTTGCTTCGTGTGGCCACCGCTGTAATCGTCACCTTTTCCCCACATTTTTTCTCTCTTCCTTGGGTAGTCCTTTTTTCCACTCTGTGTGGTAGCTCAAGCTGTTTTTAGAGTGATCGACGTGTGTTTAAAAGTGTATTATGCGCACATGTCGGATGACAAACAGACATGACATAATGAGCGCGGCGGGGAGTCATAATAGCGCTGCGTAAAATGAACTGGCTAAACATTTTACCCCGGTAGTACACAATAAAATGCAGTAATAGTAGCAGGCAATGTGAAGTTGTGAGAGGGTGTCACCTACCAATAATGAGCTACCGGGGTAAGAAAGGACGTCGCTCCGGAGGTTGGCACATACATATCTGGTAGTAAGAAACGTCAAATAGCATATTCTACTTCCGGCAGTGTCATTACCATTCAGAAACATGCCATAGGTATGCCGACAGTTACTATACAGCACCACCAGTCATTGTTGTCTTCCCTGCTGCAAAAAAGCAAAACAAACTGGAAGCCCGTTGTCCCGTTTGGCCAGCCTCTTATTATGTAGGAGAGGTGCCCTCCATTCCCTACGTGAGATCTATCTCTCTCTCTCTATATATATACAAGGGGGGCTTCGCCGCGGCGGGCTGGCGCCCGCCTGCGGCTACGCGCATGCCCACACTCGCGGAGGGTATTCCCTAGGTTTACCTAGGGTTGTCTATATCGGAAATTCGAAACCTGTCCGTCGTCTGTCTGATGACACAACGAAGCTCCGAACGACGAGAACCCCCCGTCCAAACCGCTCCCAACGTTGACGAGCATACCGCGCGAATCGATAGCCGACACACATACAAGCAGTCTGGGACAACGTTCGGCTTCAACGGAGCCCTGCGCCTCGAGCTACGCGACCCAGCCGCACACCCCTCGCTACACTCTTGACACCCCTCGAACGTACAGCTCTATAATAATCTCTATAATATAAGATCATGGAGCTTGGTTCCGGTGATGATGTTCCAGGGCGTTCAACCAGCACGAGCAGTATGGGTCGCAAAATGCATACAGCGCATCGATCATGACAAAAGTGGCATCAAATCGTAAAGGCTCCGCTTGCCCACCGGGATTGGTGGACGCCGTTGTTGAAGTCATTGCCCGCCGCTGACAACGGACCGTGCAAGCTGGGTTCAAGCTGCGAGCAATTCTAAGCGCTGCTGGGAGTTGTATTATATTCTGAGGCATGATTTGCTACTTTGGGTACACGCCGCAACGCCGCCCACAGACAGAAGCCCCGGCGCCAATTCCAGTCGGGCAGGGAAAGTGCGCCGCCGCCGGGGATTTTGGCGGGCGACGCGGTGTAGAGCGAGAGACAGAGGGTGGGGAGTGGACGCTCTCGTGTCTGGGCGTTGCGTGGTGGTCGAGCGACGGGGGAAGCGCGAGTGGGTCTCTCCGTCGGCTTCATCCGAGCGGGTGTGCGAAATCGTACGAAATCATAAGGGTCGTTATTGGCTGTAAATAGGTGTCGAACGGTTTCTATATTTCCGGCCACGAGGGGCTTGGTGAGCAACTTTTTTCGCGTTTTGTTGGTTTGTGCAGACAGGATTTCATTAATCGAAATGAGCTTTTGCGACGTCGGCATCTGTAGCGCTGGCGACGCCAAGACGTCCCGAGAGACAGAAAGGGAGGGGTGATCGAAATCGAGGGCATCGGATGAGTTTTCGACGAGTTGCGAGCGGTCTACGTACATGTACGAGCAAAGAGTCGCTGCAGACAAAAAAATGTGTGAGAACCGCGTGCAGGTATGCACGCCGGTCCCAGTGACATTTCGTACAGCAAGCAGTACATTATATACCGGTATACAGCAGCAAAAAAATACGTGATACCAGACCTGGTATATACGAAGACATACGTACGAGTATACGAGTATAACAGGAAGCATCCTTGAAGAAGCGCAACATAAAATTAGTATAACGGGTCGAACTCACAACTACTGTATTCAGTTCGTACGTGTA
>JAYJMC010333944.1:0-11336 GCA_036873965.1 Neoagarum fimbriatum | reverse complement strand
GTACGTATCCCAAATAAACAAAAATCAAACCAAAACCCAAAGCCCCAAAATCCCCCCGCATCCATCATCCCGGAAATAAAGACACAAACAACATGCACAGCGCACAGCGCACAGCCCTCCTCCCACCTCCCTCTGCTCCTGGGCACCTGAACACATACAACCAACCACCACACACGACACCAGCAGGACGACCTTACGATCATGTCAAGTCTCGTGTGGCTGTTGAGAGCGTATTCATTGATAGGATATCAACGTTTATTGAACACCTCTTTGTAACACAATACGTCCGAGGTACAACATAATCATACCACAACAGGCACCAGAATACTCGTATCGTATTATGTATGCACATCTTTTCTCTCCAGCATGCTGCGAGACGGTACATTTTCGTCCCCACGGTGTAGGGTGTAGGTCGTACACCGTCCACAGACATCACCACAACCACGACACAACAGGTACAACATCGAACAGTCTTCATTGTACGAGTACGTATAGCAGTGTACCAGTGTACACTTGTGGGTTTCGAGCTTCGAGTGACGCTGAACAGTAAGCAAACAGCAACGATGTGATATACTACTGCTGTAGTACTGGTAGCTCGTAGCTCGCTACCATATGGTAGCATGTGGACGTTGTGAAAAAAAAGATATGCGGACCGCCACAAAAATCGTACCAGGTAATATTTTTGGTATGTTATCTGGTATGTTTTGTGGGTCAACAACACGGTAAAGGCTACAGAACAGAAAACAAGCAGATATCGATCCAAAAGCAAAAAAAGAAGCATATTAGCCTGAAAAGTGGACAGAAATGGCACAAATGTAGCGAGCATAATGGGGATTTTTCACCGAAAAGGAGCATAAAACACAGCATAACTGGCTTGTTATTAGTTAATCAACCTTAAAATAAGTACGTAGCATAAAAAACAGAAAAATAAGCAGAATTGATATAAGCCTACTGTAGTCATGATGCAAGATGGACGAGCATAAAGCAACCGAGAGAAAGCAGTTGTCCAAGCATAGATCCTGAGGCCCACAGGGCACTCACTCAACCACCCTCCGGGATCGAAGGCTCCAGAACACATGTCTCAACAGTCCTGTTGCAACTTCCTTCCGAGGTGCTCTGTGTGATCGGCGACGCTAGGGTTTGTGTTCTCGATGTTCGCTTCGCCCCCTCGGCTTGCAATGAAACAAGTCCTACGCGTTAGCCCGGGCTCGCCTGTTTCTGCAGACGCCGGGTTTGTGTAAATCGGTCACGAACAGCTCTCGCAAAATATTTCTTGAAAAAACGCAGACAGACAGCAGAAAGACAGACAGACTAATAAAATACCGGAAGCCTGTACGCACCCCGCAATGAAGAGGCCATATGGCAAAAACGGTCTCGGTCACTTCGCTCCCTCGGCCTTGCCCCATTATTAACAGCAATACACCTACCCGTGGGGGGAGATAGACTAACGTTTGCAACACCCACCCCCACGGTTCCTCCCAACGTTAGGCTTCATCCTGGCCTCTGTTCGAGCTGTCGGGCACGGTGGCCTTCGATTCAACGGGTTCGGGTCCGGTGCTGCTCGATGGCAGCCTTGTGAGTTTCATGTCCCGCTCATCTTGGTGTTTGCATCAACGTATAATATGATTGCCATTCGTCAATTAAATAATGATACTCGTAAGGGGTTTAATCCATTAATTCTTTCTTGAGCTGCGAAGTAATAAATGGGTTTGTTTTAGGACACGATGCGTGTATAGGGGGGGGGTGCAACCAATTCATTAATGTCTTGAGTTAGTGCGACATTATATATTTATGTTCTTAGGAGACGCTGTGGCTGCAATGTCGGTCTAGCTTACACCGGATTATTTCCTTTCGTCAACGAAATATGGTTGCATGCAACCACTCTATGCTCCTGTTGCTTGGTTAGTGTAGCTTTTACATCCACTGACAGAGGACGTATTTATGTAATTTTATTGCGTTGGTAGTCGGTTGCCGAGGTAACCTTCCTTCTCCCCGCGCCGTTGTACCGAACAAGGTGCCCATATTGAGCGGTGTCTACAGCACCTAAAGCATCGAAAATCCGACAACCTTCTTTTCCTGCCTACACGTGTTGGTTACCGGAATTATATGTATAGACTATATTTATATGCTTAACGTCGTTGGGTTTGTAGTCTGCTAGGGGGGAGAGTTCATTTGCCCGGTCGATAGAAAGGGCTAACACACCGTTACAGCTTTGATTCATTCTTCTGTACTTGACGGCCACGTGCAGGTGGACGAGGGGGGTATTGTGCAGGTGGATGACGACGACGGTGTATTCCTGTCCGGTTCACAAGACATCGTGCGGTACCACAGCAGCGGGATGACGGTGTCCAGGATGGGTGACACGGGAGACCTGGTGTGTACTGTATGCGTGCTGGCGTTTACAAGGATGACAGCAGCAGTGAAAAAAACGAACTTAGGAAGTGTTTATCAGCCAAATACTTGCGGGGTTGCTTGTGGTCGAACTTAAGAAGTGTTTGTCAACAAAAGGCTTGTGGGGTTGCTTCTATGTATAGCGCTATAGGTATGGCCTTGTTGTGGTTACCGCCCATTGACTCTGCCGGATGACGCCTGCCTGTGATTAGGCTTGGCATCACAATGCGCTGTATGAAATACATAGTATTGACATCAAAATGCGACGTATGCGCTGAATGGAGTGCAGTATTGGCACCAAAATGCGCTGTATGAAGAATTGGTTTGTCCCGACAGCTCGGTCAAGAATGCTAGGTGAGTCTACAAGTGTAGTCTTGGATACGAAATATTTTTTAGCGTGTGAAACTCTGAACATAGATAACGCCCAGGTCTCCAGCAAGAATTCACACCCTACACAATAGTCAGTGCGTTTATTATCTGTCAACGAGTTTTTGCTGCGGCAATAATATATATATATATATATATATATATACGTCGGTGTTTCTGTCGGCAATCGTTGTTTGTCGACACCACCTCGACGTTTTTGCTCCTCCGACAGCCTGCCCAACAGCCTGTTGTTGAGGGCATTTTGACTAGCCCATCGTCGCGACAGAAGTTTGATGCGGTTACTTTCTCTGGTGCACTGCTCTCTTCGCGGCAGTAGTCTATTGCAGCCAATCTCTCAATACCCTATATTGTAACTACTGAAAATACATGCATGTTGATAAAAGGGTGCACCACTCGACTAGATGTTCAGAGCCACCATCTCGAACGATTGCGTAGTTGCTGCAAGAGTACGGTCGTATTTTGCGGTGACGTTCTAGAACGTGCTGTTGGCACAACAACAGTCCATCGCGGCAAGTGTAGTTTCGTTTCGAATCGGTGTTCAGGTCATGTACTACTGTACTTCCGCCGCATTCTTTGATCAAATGTGGCCGCAGCAACAATCTATTGAATATACGAAGTATATCGATAGCAATTATTCCAAACTGTTGTCAGGACAATAGTCTGTTGCTGGCACTTTCCGTAACTATTTGTGGCCGTGACAATGGTCCCTTGTACCAACTATGTTTCCGCGTATGTCGTGCCATTGTAGTGCGGTGACGTGAACTACGAGGTCGTTTGCTTGCGGTGCACCCCCCCCGCCCCCCCGCCCAGGTGTCCAGTGAGGGGTATTTCTCGGGTCCATTGCCGTGGAAAACTTCTACTGCGACCACTTAGCCCGATCTATGGTCGTACCAACACTGTTTGTCATATGGAAATACATACCAGATACCAGTACGCGTTTAGTCCAGCGTGGCACTCTAAAGGCGAACCAGCCGTCATTGAGGCCAACAGTTGACTGTATCACCCCCTGTCGCTGACCGCCTCCTGCCGTTCACCCATACCCCCCTGCTGTAAATATTCTTCGTGCACTGTCCGAACGTACAGGACGGTGCACAACACGAGGAGATCAAGTTAAGCCCCCACCTCAAATCTTCGCTGGAGGCTTCTCACGCTAAACTCAACGTCAAGTCTGAGGTTCCCCCTTCCACCTTCTCCCCCTCCTCTTCCTCCTCCTCTTCCACCACCTCCTCTACCACCACCTTCCCTCCCTCCTCCCCTTCTGCTTCTTCTCCCTCCCAAGTAGTAGACAAAGATGATGACGGTGGCGTTTGTGTTTCGACCCCCTACTTCGACACTTCGGGAGGACCGGACTCTTGCCCCTCTCCGGCGTTTGACCCTGCCGACACCGCCACGATCACCACCTCAGCCGGAGACGCCGAAGAAGAAATCCACGCTACTACCGCCAGCGCCGGTTGCAACGGTGACACCAGCACCAGTGCCAACACCAGCACCAGGTCTGGCAGCGATAGCAACAACGGTAGCAAGCGCACGCATCAACACGACCGCGACTACGATGCTGATGGAAGCAGCAACAGCACTGCCGAGCCAGACCAGACGGCATCCACCACAGTGCCGCCCAACCCAACCGCCGGCGACGTGAACCCCCCAGTTTCGAGCCCGAAGAGCGTGCTCGCCGTGGGCGAGAAGCTAGAGGAACCCTTGGTATCGCCGACCGGGAACTCCGCCGTGTGGATCGCCGATCACGGCTCCATCGTCTTTGCCCGAGAATTCGCCGCATCCTTGGATGCCTCTGGCCAGGAGGTACCCGGAGGTGTCCGCTCGTCGGTATTGGTTGCTGCCGATGTCGGTAAGCTCAAGCGCGTGGACAAAGCCAGAGAGACCGTGTTGAAGGAAATGCGGGAGGGAGGCTGGCTGGCACACAAGAGCAAGAAGAGGAGTGCCTGGGGGTGGGTCCCGTTCCGCAGTCGACACCAGAAGGACGTGGAGAGGGCGAGGGGTCACCTCGGGGAGGTGGAGATGACGCTGACCGACAGGGGATGTGTTGTGAGTCTTGAGTTGCCGCTGCCGCTTTGGTGTTTCGGGTATGCGGTGACAGAGCGAGAGAGAGAATAATTATTGTCTCGGTGTCAAATAGCACCGTCGGTATCGTGATGCCCCCTCTGTCGGAGACCGTACGGTAAGTTTGTATTCTATGATTACGTGCCGGAGTCATGGCGGTGACGGTGGCAGGATGATTCCCTCATACACCTGCACAAACGTTAAATAACTCACCCTACAGTAGTGTTATCATCGAGTCTGATGAGGTGCCGACAGGGTGGAGTATCGAGTATCATTCTTGTGTGTCTGTGGTTGACCCCACGATAGATCTCAACTTGTTCCTGCAGTACGTGGTGCGAGTTCACTTCGGATATATAGCCCCATCACTTGAATCGCATCGCGATGGCCGATATAACTCGGAGAGGAACCCCTGCCTCACTCCCCCCTCCCACCCTTCTTGCCTCGCTATCTGCACCCCGCACCAAACCTTAACTCAGGAGGGGAGTGTCGACGGTATATGTGTTTCGTCCAGATCTGGCCCGTACAAGCGGGAATGGATGAACCGCTTCCCCTGGAGACGGAGCAAAGACAAGGGCTACCAGCTTCACGTCCAGGATGAAGGAATGGAGGTCCGTCTGGGGGAGAGGGTCGTATGGGGCGTAACAGCGGACGAGATGATGGGATGAGCCCATTAACATTCTCTACAGTGTGATGGACTCTACATAGATTTTTGTGCATGGCTCGGTGTAAGGGGAGGGGTGAACGTGCACCAGCTGTATGGCGTAGGATATCCATGGGACCGGTTTTGTTTTTGTTTAGAGCGCTGGAGGTCCAGTATTGGTGTTGAGTCTTTACTATTCATAGAGAGCGGGGTCTCACCCTTTACGGCGTATGTTGGGTGTCCCCGCCGAGAGAGGTGGTGTGGGGGACAGGTCCGTGTGAGCTGCACCGTTCTGCTGGTGTATCAGCTCTCAATGCAGCCCCGTACACCACACCGGCCGGTGGATTCCCAGCCTGCACCTTTGGTAGTCCGGTGCTACCCTAGATGCGTCGCGTACGGGCACAAACCGTAGACCAACGCAATTGGTACACCCCGGTTGGCGTCCGAGCTTCGTTGAGCCGCGGGGGAGCAGTTCGGTAGCTCTCGATTTCACCGATGTAGTGTACGGTACTAGGTGGCAGGGGGGGCTTGCGTAGGGATACGTGCTGGTAGTATGCAATGCTGCACGGCCAAGTCCCCGTCGCTTCTCCAACTGCAGTGTGTGTCTACAAGCTGGTGTGCAAACGCAGTGCAGTGTCCTGCGACTTTCACGTGACACTGAAGGGCAGCAATGCATTCGTAAGGTTCAACATAATTATCCATCTCGATACGCCGCCGCCCGGTGAACACGAAAAAAATGCAAGCTCGCCTATTATTTCCTGCGACCGAGTTTTGACGAATAGCTTCATCTTGTGTTTTTTATGATGGCCGTGGTACACCTCGACAAACGTACCACGTGCAGCAATTCTCGCGGTTTTGGGTGAACCGCCGTGCGCAGCAAATCATATCACGGAGTGCTGATGACTCCCTTACCCGAAGACGATAGAAGACGGTTGCCTCGCCCGCGCCCGCGACGGCGGCCAAGGCCGATCGCCTGATAATTCCCGACCCCGCTCTACCCCAATGGCAGCGACCGATGGCAGCGGCCGCAGGGGAACCAGCCTTGCCCCTCGACGGAACCAGCCTTCGCCACGCCTGCTGTTGGAGCCCTCCCGGTACGAGGGCTGGTCGCCACCCCCCAACCTTGCACTTATCCGTGCCGAATTAGTCGCCGGCTTCCCGTGTTTCATCGGCGGCGGGATTGCTGCTGCGCATATCGCAGCAATCGCGACTGCCCTACCCCACCCCTCCTGCGTCCGTGTCTACGACAGTTTCTGTAGCCCCCATGTCTCGAGGGGTGGTCCCTCCCTCCCCGTACTCATCGATGCCGGAGACGTCGCCGTCCTCCCGCGCCCCACCGGCGGCGGAACCGCTTGCTGCGAGTATCGCAACCATCGCGACCGCCCTACCCCGCCACTTCTGCGCCCGTATCGACGGCTGTTTGCTGTAGCCCCCCTGTCGCGAGGGTTGGCCCCTCCCTCCCTCCCCGTATACACACATTCATCCCGGAGTAGTGGTCGATCTTCTGCGGGCCCACCGGTGGGTGAACCGGCTCTGAGCGCATCGCTGTAGTCGCGGGCGTCCGGGCCCCTGTCCTGCGGGTCCCCCAACGACGATTGTTGGCTTAACTCTTTAGGGGCCCGGGTATTGCGACCATACAAAAAACGACAAGTGCGTTTTTACCAAGCGCCTAGGAAGAGCGTGCAGCAAGCACTAGAAGCATCATCATCATGATGCGCGTGTTTCTTGCAGCTCTCTTATATTTGCGGTTCGGACACACACCCCCAACCCCCCGGGAACCCGGGCTGCTTCGTGTGTGACCGATGCTGTAACCGGCCTCTTGTTTTTGTCGTGTTTTCGACTGGTGCTACGGTAGGAGGCCTGCCCCTCACTTTTTCTACCGTAGTTTGGCCACTCGGGCGAGTTGGCTCTGTATTTCAATCAAAACTAAAATGAAATATATTCTGTTGGCGTAGCGTATTAACCCTAAATCCCATGGGGGCGCATGTCGCCAAAACCAAAAAAAGCATAAAAGTCTAAGAAGACTGCTGCAAAGTAAACCGGGCAGTTTTCACTCGGCCTAAAACCACGGGCCTAAAAATGACCCCCCTACCGTAGCAGAACGTTTTTCCCTCCGAAGCCCCAAAGGCGCGGGGGCTGGACACCTTAACGACTCGGCGCCTGCTACGACAAGGGTGCATTGAATGTTTCTAGGGACCCTCACTTGAGGAGCTCTACGTATAGTTCTTCTTCTTACCGGCCGAAAGACGGTAGCGAAGATCTCGGTCCCCATGCTTATATAGTATGACAATCGTCACGCTACTTTCACGCGCACGTTCATGGTGACCTCTCGGTCTCCATCCGACTATCTTCCCCAGATACGAATGTGGTTCTGCTTAGGGGGGGTAGACAGCAGCAAGTCAACACCTACTCAAATGTTGTAGAACCCGGCGTTTTATCTCGTCCGGTCAGCTCGTGAAGGACGCCAGCCTCCCAAACCCTTAAAAATCAAGTCTCGACAGCTGGTGGCCGCATACGCCCCACCCTTACCCACTAGGCTGTGGTCCATCCACTCTCTACGGACACGCACACCTCACCCAAAACCTGACGTTCGAGAAAATTGGCATTATGAACCCGGTGCACAACGCTTACAGCAGGCCCTGGGTTTGGAACGAAAAGTACGCAGTGTAAAAACTAGAAAAGCGGGATTCCAGCGATAATGGGTATATCGTTTATCAGTTGAGAGGAGTCTCGCCAGCGGCTTGCTACGGTAGGGGGGGGGGGACCTCTCGGTCCTTGGTTTTCAGCCGAGTAGAAACCTCTCTGAAGAGTGAATATTATAACTACCCTATCTGTTCGCAGTCTTAATCTTTCATTGCTTGTTTTTCGTTTTTCGCTGCTCAACATTAAAAAAAAAAAAAAAAATGACGCGTGCTACAAATAGAGGCAGCACTTTCTCGCCAAAATGTTTCTGCCTGGCGGGGTAAGCTCAGGAATATAATTGGTTCCATACCTAGACCAGGGGATTGTGCATCGGGGTAAGCGTATAATAATTATCAAAATAGTTATTTGGGTCGGGTATGTGGAGCTCCTTAACCCCTCTACAACTGGAAACCCCCTTGTGAACAAAGTTACTTGAAATTGGTATAGGGAGTAGTTTTGGGGCCGCGGAAAAATGCAGGAGCCCCGGAAAAAATGCCTGTTTGTGGGACAGTTACTGAGCCACTCGCCGGAGTGGCCCGAACGCCGCAGTGAGAATGGAGGTGCACCCCTCTACCGTAGCACGCGAGAGATAACACCGAGCTCCTATGATACTACAATCTGCTAGTGCGGATTTGTATATGGGTAGGCTGTTCACATAAACGGGCAGCGAGCAGCCCCTGCCGGTGGGATCAAGGTAGGGGCGTAGACCCAACCCAACCCCCTACAACCCTGACCCCCCAACCCGCACCCAAAAACGGGCCAAGACTGACCAAAAACGAGGCTCTTTCGCGTCAATAGATACGATTCCAAGAATACTTACGCACTGCGGACCTGCTTACCCAATTATCAAGACAAAAACCTACTGCGATAGATAGGGGTGGCACGTTTTGTCAAACAAGTGTTTCTGATTAACGGGGCTCCCCTCCTTGTCTCGTTTTTGTTTGTGTTCTTTCGGAATATTTTCGCCGTATTCTTAAAGTCATGGGATCGACCATCGGGCTGTACCGTTCATTTTGTCCCAAAAGCCAGGTTTGGGGGGGGGGGGGGGTATAATAGAGAGCTCCTCACAAAACGAAATGGAGCACCCCGATATACCGTAGCATGCGTCGTCACGGGCATACATGTTGTTGGCCTAAACCTGCTACACCGCTCTCGTAGCCCTCGTCTTCTCCTGTCGCGGAACCAATTGCCTGACCCACCGCAACCACTGCTGACAGACGGGTGCTGACTGGTGCTACGATAAGGGGTGACCCCGCTTTCACTACCGCGCTTAGGCTACTCGGACGAATGACTCATTCTACACTCTTCCAGATGGAACTTTTGTGTTGTTCTTCCCGCAGTGTAACAAACGATCCCTTGAGGTGGTTCATATCGCGGAAACCCAAGATCGGACGTCAAATGTTACTACTATACTGCAAAACAAAAGGTAAGGCAGTCACTCTTCCGAGTGGCAAATCATCGGCTCAAATAAATGGATCTATACCCCCCCCCCCTACCGTAGCATCAGTCTGCTTACAATGGGGATGCCGCAGCCCTTTTTCGCCAAAATGTCACCGGGAAATGACTGGCTCCTCAACTGAGGTATCATACTGCCCAGCGTCATTGGAACTCCATTGGCGTTTTTATTTAATTTCACGTTTTATTGACTTACAGCAGATATAGGACAAGGGGTTGTTTTCGACAAGAGCGTACAGTTTTGTTGATTTTTTTAAAGTCAACTTTTGGGTCGGGTGCAGAGCTCCTCAAGTGAAAGAAGCCTAATGAATTTCAGGTGTGCCAGTTCCGTACTATCAGTACTATTAGTAGCATGCGCCGGTAACCAATCCCCCGCCGGCGGCGTCCCAGACGACGCCAGTCGCTGTAGCCCCCTTGGCGTACGGGTAGGGTCCCCGGTCTCCACCCTCTCACATGCCGGGATACTTTTATGTATACTGTACAGCTCTTGCACAGCACCTCAAAACGGCAGATAATTAGGATCTATTAATGCAGGATCTAGATCGTGATGTATGTGTCCGACGTACGGAAACTTAAACTTGACACAAAATGACTTGAAAAGCGGGTTGTTCGTCAAGACTATCAACCACTCAACTGGTCGAACTTACAGCTGTCGATTTTTTAACAATTTTATAAAAGAAAACGCGGTGTTCGGGTGGGGACCAGGTAGTGCTTTATTTAGTGCAACGCACAGGGCGCCCGAGAAGAAACAAATCGGCGCAGGCCGTTTGTGTGTGTCAGCTATCGATATCCGTCGCGGTACGGTCGTGGGTCGCTTTAGATCGATTTAGGTGGGGTATAGGTAGAGCTCCTGTTTGGAGTAGCATGGGAGGGGTAGAAAGGACAGACAGACACCAACGCGGGAGGTTTTCTTTGGTGCGGGATTCGGGATTACCCCGCTTTGTGGTCTCGTGATAAATGTGAAATCCTGCTCCCGCACAAACGATTTGCCCCACCAGTGGGATCTATATGATCTTAGCTCTCACGTAGTACCACTTTCTGTCCGGAAATATAAGGTATATTTGGGTTTTAATATCAATACCAGACGGTCTTTACATTTCTGACCTGAGCTATTCCCCAGTGTCAGCTGAGGAATCTGACGGAAATTCAAGGCAGACAGACAGGCATGACAGACAGACAGACAGACAGACAGACAGACAGACAGACAGCCATGACAGACAGACAGACAGACAGACAGACAGAAAGAAAGACAGACAGAGGTAGACAGGACAGACAGAGATAGACAGACACAACACGAATTCCCGTCAGAGTCCTCAGCTGACACTGTGGAACACCAGGTACCGCTGTGTTTCGGAAATGTAGGCACCGGTTCGTATTGGAATTAATGCACCAACGTTCCTTACATTCCCGGAGATAAAGTGGTATATTAATTATAAGCACATCAGGCAACCGTGAGTTCAACCACATCGGTCGCCAATAACAAAAAGGAGTCGATGCTCAACTTTCTAAGCTGCGCTGTGGCCATGCACTAGCCATGCGTCGGCCGCACATACTCGACAGCTGCGGTACAATTGACAACTGCTGATGCAGTGCCAACGATATGCGTTGCCGTGCTGTTCTCTAGATGTTATTATTTACAGTTGGATGGAGGCATGGATTTTACTGAGACTTTTCGGGCTTAAAAGTAGCGAAGCGGCGAAAAACAGGTAACCTTAGTCACTTG
>JAYJMC010329648.1:0-11459 GCA_036873965.1 Neoagarum fimbriatum | reverse complement strand
TTCCTTGCGCGAGCGTCGAGGGCGGCGTCAGCCTCACGCGAAGCGGAGACCTTGTATATCATTCCAAGTCTTCCTTTTCATTGAAATCGCATTCGTCGAATACGGCCATAACCGTTGTGAATCCAACAGCACATTCAAGAAGCTTAGGTATTGGTCATTGCTCTACAGTCATGCTCACGGCTGCTGCTGCACCCGAGTCGACGCCTGCGACCACACCGGAGCGCTGTGCTTCAATCCCACCCATAGCCTGAACTTCTGCGACACCAGCAGTCTTGAAAACCACTACTGTGAGGTTGCATGTGGGTGGATGTTGCTTCTTGACTAGATAACTCAAGGAATCTCGAGGAGCGCACTGCTCGTACGTAAGTACCGTGTCGACGACTGCTGTGGCCATACAACCGCCGTTGTCTCGCGTTAGCTTCGCATAACTCGTATTGATGTACCAGGTATGTACGACGACGAGTGTTGAGTACAAGTTGATGCAATATGTTAAAAACAATCGGCTTTGTTGTTGCTGCTTTTTTCAGCCGATGACGTGATGTCTCCGAACAAGCCATATGTACTGTTAGTTAATGCTTGTACAACAACTTGTGACGGTTGATGTGGCTGCTGCTGCTGTTTGTCTCTTGCTGGTCATGCGTATACAGCAGCCTACTACTACGCTATTTGATACTTATAATTCACGAGTTTAACACCGTGAACAACGTAGATCGACTATACAGCAGTACCCATGATACTCTGGACCGGCTCTTTGCATCAATTGTGTTGCCACGGTCCATGAAAGCACGTACCAGGTACTTGTGTTTGGCATTGCAGATTTTCGCAAATCGCCACTTGTGTTCGTTCTCCTCTATTTGGCACCCCCATTTGTTGGATCTTCACAACAGCTGGGAGTTAAGTGCCTTTCGATCTCTCCAGGTGCTGGAGTACCTTGGCACGGCCCCTGAGCAGCCTTATTATGTGATGAAAACTCAACCACCACGCTTCAAAACAGTGTTTGTATAGCATTTGTCGACGACCGGGGATTGAAGCATGGTGGATCTCTAATTCACCGCTGTGAGATAGGTTTTCTGTGTTGCGTCGTTCGATATCTGCTTGTGGCTTATGAGCAGCCTATCCATGTCTTCGGATCGTTTTCCACCAGGTCGAATTTTTCAGTTCTCTGTTTCGTCGTGTTTCTCACTATTGCTGGAGCACCGACCTGGAACCACGCTGATTGAGTTGATCCCAAACGGCATTCGCTCTTCCAGCTGTAACATGACTTGCGATTCCACCCAGCACTATGGCTCGTACAATTCGTTGATGGGTGCTTTCACACGGCAACATATTCGAGCCTTACAGAGAAATGCCCTATTGTAAAGCCAACTATGAAGACTGTGAATATACGCTAAAAATTAACCCACGCTCCAACCTGTGCCTCAAGAATTAATCGAAAGGGAAATCTAATATCCGAAGAGTAGTCGTAGTCCGTTGGTGTTCACAATAGCTTGTTTTGTCTGGCGGTGTGTTTAGATTAATGTGATCGGCGAAGGTAATAGACCAGTAGCAAGGATGTATATATTTGTTTTGTCTATTCGATTGTTTTTGGCGAACAACAGCCGCACAGAGTCTTAATCGCACCATGTCGTATAATGTAAGCCAAACGGCAGACAAACGATGGATTGCGATCCAACCACCGCACCAGGCTGAGTGCACTTTCTCTGCGTTTTACAAACCATTTTTAACCATCGCACCGATGAATTTCTTACTTCGAAGTATAGTACGTCCACCGATGGCGCTTAAAAACATGCACTAAACCACAACAGGTCTGGTTACCCTCGGACGTTGTATAATTACTTGCCGACCAATGGTCCTCGTTCAGCTTAACAGATGCCAGGTGCCTGGTATATTTTATTGCGTCGACCACTTCCTGCTAAATGTAAAACGGTTAAAACGTTATATAGCAAATTCCATGACTCACAAGCAATATTTTAGTGGCTCACTCGGGGCTGTTGGGGGAGGTAGTTGTGGGAGGTCGGGCGGTAACGGCTTTATAGTTACATCGTCGTCGTTTGCTCCCTTTGATGAGGGGCCAGTTGCCGGGGTTCAGTAATTGGTATATTTGCGGTTCCATGGTTTTATGAATTGTGTGCTAGGTGCATATCCTGCGGAGGACCAACTATCGTTCAACCACTGTCATACCCGAGTGGAGTTGTGTACGTGTTCCCTCTTTGCCGCTATGTAGACTACTTAAAATATTAAGCTGGGTCTTTGTCCCCTTGTAAGATTGAAAACGGCTACCGTTTGGCCGGGCAGCAGTCCGTAACAGGCCGACGGCCACATGTCTGCCAATCTCTGCGACGTCCGTTTCTCTAGGTCGTCGAAAGTCCGGGAGCGTGTCAGAAATCGTGTACCTGGTAGCTTGCAGAAGGAAGACGGGGGTGCGGCAAGCCGTTCGGTTTGTGCGTAGGCGAATACAAACAAGCGATATAGGTAGCACACACGAGAACCCACATCCTACAGACAACATATCTTGCTTATATGTATTCGATTAAGCTGTTGTATGCACAATGTTTTCGCACTGGACAACACGAGTGACACCATGTACCTTCTATTAAAATGCCACAATCAATGTGTTATGAACCACACAAGTATCTATATCACACGGACGACGTCTATTCTTAAGCTGCAAATATATGGGATGCACAGCGTATTTCAAGGTGGCGTACCGATTGGTGTACAGCGACGACTTTGTTCCATGCACGACTAACAACATTCACCAGAAGCAATCTGCCAATATATACCAGGTGCAATGGTACAACGTTCACCTACTGCTGTACAGCATTAGGTCGTACCCGCTTGCCATGCACCAATACTTTTATGTCACAAAACAGCACAACTAACAGCATGCACTTTTTATTCGCGTACATATACGACAGGTGACTGAAACCGTATGTGAGGTTCAATGCTACGACATTGAAATACGTCATCAAGTATTACTGCTATACAGTAAATTGGTGACAATGCCATATGCCCAGCACGAAGCACACCGTTGAAAATGTGCCCATGTCTGGCGTACAGGGAGGATGTATAACACTCAGCCGAAGTACTTTTTGCTGCGGAGTTGGCAAAGTCCAGTTCGGGTACGCTGCGTGTATGAAGTATGTCGCCTACGTGATGGTACTGAAATGAATAATAGTTTCCCATTCCGAGACCCTTGACTGCACAAACGTTATATTTCCACGTGTCACTCCTACCTTCCTTGCTTTGTAAACTTCCCGCCCCGAGCTTCCCCAGGCGTTTCACCGCCATTCACCCCGGCCAGAATGAAGAATTGTTCGTATGCTTCCTGCACGAAGCGGCCGAGCTTCAACGTCGAGGGTATCAAGCCAGCTGCGTACTGCAAAGAACACGCTGAGGACGGCATGGTCAATGTCATTTGCAAGCCTTGCTCTCATGACCGCTGCACCAGGCTACCGAGCTTCAACGTCGAGGGCAGCAAGACAGCGGCATACTGCAAACATGCTGCAGACGGCATGGTGAACGTTACACTCAAACGTTGCTCACATGGCTCCTGCACGAAACGGCCGAACTTCAATGTCGAGGGCATCAAGCCAGCTGTGTACTGCAAGGAACACGCTGAGGACGGCATGGTCAATGTGCTTTGCAAGCCTTGCTCACATGAGGCCTGCACTAGGTTACCGAGCTTCAACTTTGAGGGCTGCAAGACAGCGGCGTACTGCAAGCAACATGCTGCAGAGGGCATGGTGAATGTCATTCTCAAGGCTTGCTGCCATGATTCGTGCACGAGACGGCCGTGCTACAATGTCGAGGGCAGCAAGACGGCAGTGTGCTGCAAAGAACATGCTATGGAGGGCATGGTCAACGTTGTCAGTAGCCGATGCTTGCATCACTCTTGCACTCGGCAACCCAGCTTCAATGTCAAGGGCAGCAAAACGGGAACGTACTGCAAGCAACATGCTAAACGCGGCATGGTCACCGTCCTCCACAGGCGTTGCTCATATGACTCTTGCTACAACGTCGAGGGTAACACGAAGGCGGCGTATTGCAAGCAGCATGCCGAGGACGGCATGATCGACGTCCTCAACAAGCGTTGCTCATGACTCCTCCATCAAGCATGCGAGCTACAATATCGACGGCAACAAGACAGCGACGTACTGCCATCTACATGCTGACAACGGCATGGTGAACGTCCTTCTCAAGCGTTGCTCGCAGGACTCCTGCATCAAGCCGACTAGGTGGGGTGTACTCACCGACGCTGTTGCCACTTCATGCGCTAGCCATAAAAGCCGCCTCGTTGGCGGCCCGACAATCAACTTCAAGAAAGTTCGCATGATCGCGGGTTGTTCCAAAGTATCGCGGTGGGGACGCCATGGAAAGCAGCCCACTCATTGCCCTGATCACGGCCGTGTTAAGAAAGGTCTCGTCCGTATTGTCGGAGAAGAACGCAACAAGGGCGTTTCTCCTAACCCATCATCTCGTGTTTTAAGGGCCTGTCATTCCACGTAAACGTTTCGTCTGTGTGCAAATTTGACATGGTGGACAAAACCATTTGGGGGTTAGAAGTCGGTATTTCCTGCAGGCGTTTGATTGCGGGGGCAGGAAGAGGCCTGTATTAGAAGGCAGTACCTGTAGCTTTAAGGGACTGCCCCAACGTTTTCATTTTGGACCTGTTGGACTAACGGGCTGCCTATCTCGATGTTTGAAACCTCTCAGACCTGTTTCGGGGTGGGTTCAATCAAAGCCCCTATGACATAACCTTTACAAGGATACGTTCCCCTTCTTCACGGAGTACATTGCTTGTTTTTGGGTTTGCTCTCAGCAGTGGATGAGAGAGGTAATGAAAGAACCATGGTTTCGTCTTTTCCTAAGCTTGTGTGTTTTGGCATCGTCGGCGATGACGCCGTCCGCAATTTCTATATTTGCGTCTGAATCTGAAATATAGCAGCCAACCTTACGGCGCAGTCTGTCCGTTTTGGGGCGTCAAAAATCATGGCATGGGGCGGCAGGGAAGACTTTCCGAGTACATGTCTGGTGGTGGCGATGCGGTAGCGCATCTCAACAAATATGGTGGTGGGAATGACGTTTTGCCCTAGTGACAGCAGAGCACTTAACGCTGGAATCCAAGAAACCGGTTGTGCCGTTCGGTCCACTGCCTTAATCTGTGCTGTGTGGTGCCCTGTTGTTAAGTAGTGTTGCTTTTAGTTTCGGCCCTCTTTTTCTGGTATTGTTTGGCGTCCCTTCGTTTTTCCACAAGTTTTGCATACGAGGTACGAATACCAGCACACAGCAGCTTGGTTCCCTTGAACTTGGCAGTACCGTCTGTTGTCTTGGTTTGTTGTTGTTTATTTTCTTTCTTGGCTTCGTCCTGCTTCAGGGAGTTATTCGAGTATACGTACCTTGCATGTGTTACTGCTATTCTGTGTGCATTCTCTGTACGAAGTATTTGGTTTGTAGGTGGTACGGGATTATATACTGGTACTACGTTACGCGTATTCTGTTGTACCTGTTTTTCTTCCATTGGGATGCGGTTTGGTCGGTTTTGTTGCCACAGGCCAGATTTCTGGGAAATTCGCTAATATGAGAATATTATCATCATAATGATTATGAGCGGGAGAGTACTCTGATGGAGTTTGTTCACTCCTCTACTCGAGCTTTCGATACGAAACTCGAGATGGTAGTTCTCCCAGTTTGGTGCTGCCCTAGACGCGTACACATGCATTCACATTCTGCTGTACTATAGTAACGAACGCATTTATTTACAGTACCTCATCTCGACATCGAAAGTGCTGTTTATTTTCAACCACAAACGTCACGCGCGACAAGCAGGTTCCTATTGGCTCCAGAACGTTTGACGCCATTCCGAAGTAAATGTACGATAGCTGGATGGTAACATGGATTCAATTGTGCGTTGGATGTCTATATTTGCAGGTCGTATCCACGCCCGGAATCACATACCATGGAGTGAATACATTACGGTTTTTTACTGCTGAATGGTAGAATGATGGTTCGACAGCACGTACTGTAGGTCAATTTGAAGCATGATATATCCTTTTCGCTACATCCTTCCAAGCATACACCCCCCCATACACACACACCCTACCGCCACCCTCCACCACCAGCGTGCCCACCACAACCATCTAACGTATTTTGCCGACGATGTGACTACTCCGATCACACCCTCGGCCAATCTTGAAGATGTGGTGTGGTATAGTTCAACGATGTGCACGAGTAAGCACCCCTCGGGCACGCAGGGAAACTACCGCAAGGCGATAATTACCTGTACCTCTCTGGCGATTACTTAAAACATATTGAGTTGAGCGCGTGCCGGTCGTACTTCCATGTCCTCTCTCTCATGGAACGGACACATATACTTCATCAAGGGCTAAGCCGGCGTCCGTGCGTATCTCCACTGTAGGTACCGTGATACGTGGCCATAACTTCGAGATTTGAATATCATTCACCGGCGGGATGCCTCATCCAAAAGGGGTTACTTGTAATGTCACTACCACACTAACTTGGGCTCTAAAGCCACACACACAGACCTGCTGGCAATAACTTCGCTGACCGCGGCGTTACGCTGCAGTTCTGATTGCTTTTAATATAGGCAGTTCACACCTCGGACTGTCTTCGTTTCTGGCATTTATACCGGGTATGTACGTACAGGAATGTCAATATAAAGTGTTAGAAATAAGCCAGCTGTGAGTAAGAGCCAGTTAGTGGTTGATACTCGCCCTTGGAAGCTGCATGATACGTTGAGCGCACGTGTTATATATACCATTTTCATGGTGGTGTTTGTTAGAATAGAACTATGTACATAGATCTATTTCGGTCGCGCGTGTTCTCAAATCATTCCTCGTGAAACATACATGTCGGTGACCCCCCTGGTTGCTGCCAGGGTCGACAGGACGATGTTCCATAAGTGTGAGGGTAACAGGGCGCGGAAGCGAAGTATCCCGTGCTAGGTCTGCCTATGAAGCACGATGTCGTTGTTAATCGCGTGTGTTGATTGCTCAGAGATAGAAGAAGCAGCTTTATTTCAATTTCAGGTCACGATGACTAATTGAAATACGGTGGCTCGGATTGGCTCGCGCCTGTCAACCCTTGTTTTCCTATCCAGACATGTCTCGCAAGAAATACGAATACGATCCCGTAGGTAATTATTAGGTATTTACCCGTCTACCCGAGCAATACCTTAACACTAGCCCACTCTAATGAGCCGCATATGTAGAATATCGGAAACCCGGGCAAACCCGATGCCGCGAACAAAAATAACAGTCAAATATACGGCTCCTATAAACCCACTCCTACACCTCTATATGGCAAGGCCACGAAGCCGAAAAGGAACGCATGCAAGAAAGGAAGTAAATGAGGCCTATCCGTAAGAGACATGAACGACGTCAACGAAAGCCGCCGCCACACCACCAGCAACGGGAGGGTGGTGAGACGGCGGGGCGAGAATGCTCCTACGTAAACGCGAAAATAAACAATATTTTGTAACGTACCCAGCGAGTGAGGGCGGGCGGCGCGAACAGGTCTCTCTGACAGGTACAACACAAGAAGGCATACAGTCCTGGGCCACAGAACGAGGCAGTATTACCCAAATCGCCCCGGGTTCCGAGCGGGGGGGGGTCGGGGGGACGAAAAGGAACTAACACTAAAATCCCGGTGTGCTGTGCAACATATGTATTGCCCGGTTACCCAGACAAACCAATGCATTGAGCGGGGGGGGTAAGCAGAACGAAACGAGTAGATTCAACCTCCAAACCCGACTAAACAAAATAGAAAAATAGCCCGAAACCCCAGAAAACGTCGCAGGAGAAACCGAAAGAAATACCCCAACTCCCAAAACCCAGAAAAACAGTAAACTATCGAGCGAAGCCGCGACGCTAAAATCAGCTAACCACGGCTGCGTCTCGAGATTGAGCTTTGTTACGTTGCACCTTTCGCGCAAACACGCTAGCTAAGGGTACTTGCATACACCAAGAACCTCGAACAGCTCCCGTTGAAGTCGTGTAGAGCGCCGGAGGAAGAGGACGCTTGATCTGTCCCGCTTCATCCAAATATTTACCAAAATAAACCCCGTCCGTAGTCGTAGATTTTGGCCTGCTTTCCCAAAGCGCCTCAAACCATCGTCGCCCTAGCTCCAAACGTGGTTTCCTTTGGGAAGCACCGTGGTACCGTGACGATGAAGCCACTCCGCGTACGGAACACTGTCGTAGCCGTGCGAGAGAAAACGTTCTCCGTCACTTCGACAAAGTTCCCGTTCTGCATCCGGCGGTACAGAACTTCGAAAATGTCAGCCCGGCGGATGAACCAACCAGTGTAGGGCCGGATGTAGGTGTTACTTCACGACGTGACCGGACGACGACCGCTATAGACGATGCTGACGGAGAGGCCAGACCCCTGTGGCAGGGGCATCGAGAGTATGGGTCAACGGACCATGAGCCACGATGTTTTCCGTGCTTGGCACGTCAGGCATTTGGGATGCCACCACCGGGTGCAGAATTTTATTCCAATCCACCAGTATGACTGTTCGACCATTCGCAACGTGCGCATGGTGCTTATGTGGCCGGCAGCCATCGAATGACAAGCCTGTATACCTCAACGGCGCCTGAGCAGTGAACATAAATGGTAATAAACTAGTCCTTCAATGGACAAGCCGCGCTCTTCACCGCGCGCTGCGAGCCGGGCGTGGGGAGTGGAGTCGGGTTACGGACGAGCAGAACGATGCCGTCGTCAGTGGTGTCGAGTCGTCCTATGACAGCAATCTAGTTAATCTATGAGAAGCAGGGGCGCTGGCTCGAAGGAAACTACGACAAACAAACAATTATTATAGCAGGGCCGGCGGCTTACCAATAGTGATACAGCAGATGGCAGGGTGGCACGCCGCTTGGCCTGTTGCTCCCGTTGCCGGTTGTCGTGTGAATAACGTGCGGCGGAATCCCCGAACCGAATTTTTGGCTGCAGCGCCGAGAGCGTCCAAGTGAGGCGTGCTACGGTAGGGGTGCAGGTATTTTTGCCGGGGCTCCTCACGTGAGGAGCTCCACACCTCACCAAAAAGCTGACTTTCAGGTAAACTAAACGTTTAGCCCGATGCATAATCCCATGGCCTAGGTCTAGAACGAACGACATTCTTGACATTCGAACGATATTGGGTAGATCCTCGGTTGAGCAGCCCGCTAGTCAGAAATGTTTTCGCCAAAAAGGGATACTTCTATCGTAGCATGGGTCAAGTCGGCCGTGGAAGCGGACGGAATGTCAGTCCGGGGCGGAAGTCTTAAACGTGGAGTCCTGGCAGGCTCGGCGCGGTCGCGGTCGGACGGAATATGTACCGTCCAGACAGACGAGGCAACAGGAGCGGGGGCCGTAACGACAGTAAGAGGCGGTCGCGACCGTGGGACTCGCGGCGGGGTGTTTGTCGGCCAGGAATATGGTCGAGGGGCACTTCCGGCCCCAAAACCATAACCAACAGCAAGCGGCGCGGCGCCTGAGGCGGCGGCTGTTTTTCCACGCGTCCAAGTGGAGGTGCGGACAGAAGGCGGCATGCCGTTGGAGGCGTCGGTATGCCAGACGGTGAACTTGGCGGACTCGGTCGGGTTAGTAATCACGACGAAATCTGCTTCGTGTGTAGTGCTCGTGTGGAAAGGAACAAGCTGGACGACATCGGTCGCGGCAGCGAGGACTTCAGCGGAGTCCATGCCACCCTCAGAGGGTACGGCAAGAACCGAAGCGAAAGCGGTCCCGGCGACAGGAAAAAATACGTCGCTGCCGGGATGGCCGTCGGCGGTTGCGGCGAAAGCAGAAACACGAACGACGCATGTAACCCTCGGAACAGAAACGTCATCTATCTTCATACGCGGCCCGTGTGCGGGAAAATCGCGGAAATCTGAAGATGCAAAGGGGGGCCTCCCATGAAGATCACTATCGGGGCAGGGCACCAGCCCATCCAATCCGACCTCGGGCATCGGTCAAGAACCAGTGCGACGCCCGCGGGCTCTGATGAGGTACATACTGTTGTCACCTAAGTGGGTGAACCTGCTTGACCCACTTCAGTCGTGTTCCGTGGCAGGCGCTGACAACCGGGACAGGAAATCATCGTTGCCATTGGCATTTGCTGCGCGGTACCAGAGGGTCGGTGCAAACCTCAACCCACCGTTGGACGCGCGCGTAGTGGTCCCTAACGTTTCCGATCCTTCCCAGCGTCTTGTGATGCGAACAAGATGACGAACTTCGTGCCCAACGATAGCCTTGAAAGTGCTTGATGCGATGGGACCGGAAAGTGACAGCTGCTCTGGCTTCCGGGACCGAAATCTCGAAAGGCATCAGGGCGCAGGAACTAAAATCCGTCATGGGTTTTGTGAAAACGTCCGTCAATTCGCAGCGAATGTGACCCAACTTGTGTATGGCGGATGGAGTCCAATCCGGGCCATGCAGGTCGAATACAACCGGTCGTAGACGTGACAGTATGATCGACCAGACTCTCTTGGACAAATTGGGCTGTTCCGGGGTCAACAGCTCGAGCAGGCTGCAGCAGCGTCGAGGAGGGATGAACCTGTAACGGCGGAGACCTGGGGTACGGCTGATGGGTCAGAGCAAAAGCCAGGGACTCGGCTGTCGTGCATGAAGGGGTCCAGCGAAACGCTCAGTGGTGGGCGTGGGCGACTCCAACGATGCGAGGCACCTGCCGCCCTGAGGCGTCGATGTGTTTCTCAACTGAGAGTAGGTCTTGTTGGGGCAGCATGTAGACGAGATAATGCCCTGTGTGCGCCGGGAAGTTATTACGGCGGACAAAGTTTACAGACACAAGCTTTTGTTCGTCGGACACAGTGACGCCTACGGCGTCATCGTATGGCACGTGAACACGTCCATCCGAAGCATTGGGGTTGACTACATAAGCCGACACGCATGCCGGGGTGTGGTGAGGTGATGCCAGCTCGCCAAATCCGATTTTTCGATGGTCGGGGGGGATAGGGAGCGGTACGAGTGTTTGTTGAAATGCACCCAGCTGTCGCGCTCCAGCAGCACACAGGCTGCATAGTAGGGAGGAACCACGCAAGCCCACACTGCCAGGGAGCACGTGGGCTCATAAGCGCGTAAACAATTGGATGCGCAGGCGGACGCTCGACGAAATATTTGACTGGGGCAGATTCGACGAAACAACCCAAGAACCGAGGAGTACAGTCTAGTACACACTCGATGGACGCCACACACACCATGAGCATTCGATCATGATGCACCTGTGTTGCAAACGGCAGGAAAAATATTTTGAGATGCGATCAATAACGCCTATTTTACAGATATCGGGGTTGGTAAAAATCAGCCCCTCGCAAGGCCTTTTGAGGCACTCTTTTACAGGCACCGTGCTCCCCACTGAAGCCGCCAAATGAGACACCACGCGCAGAGGAACTCAACCAAGTCACAATACAGTCCGTACAGTAGTTGGATTGGCCTTTGTA
>JAYJMC010328586.1:0-11538 GCA_036873965.1 Neoagarum fimbriatum | reverse complement strand
AGCACTAACAACAACAACAACAACACCCCGCCCCCACCACCACCACCACCACCACCACCACCACGGTATGTACGGATACGGTGGTGGTCGTGATGGCGGCGGTGGTGGTCACGGTATGTACGACGAAGCGTTGCTTTCCTGGACCCCAACTCCGACGAGTACGAGTACCGGTACTGTACAGGCAGAACAAAGTAGACCAACAACAACAACCACAACAACCGCCCGCCACCACCACAACCACAACCACCACCACCGTATGTACTGGTACGGTGGTGGTGGTGGTGGTCACGGTATGTACGACGCAGCGTTTCTTTCCTGGACCCCAACGCCGACGAGTACGAGTACCGGTACACCGTATGTACTGGTACGGTGGTGGTGGTGGTGGTGGTCACGGTATGTACGACGCAGCGTTGCTTTCCGGGACCCCAACTCCGACGAGTACGAGTATGAGTACTGCTAGTACGAGCAGAAAAAAAGTAGGCGTGCTTCCAGGTGTAGATTTGATTGCTGACTCTCATTTTTTTTTGTCATTTTTAATTTTTAGGAGTTCAACACAGCAGTTCATATCATAGGCAAATGATATGACTGTGCTGTCGACGAGGCAACATCAACAACTACTGGTACCGTCCACCATCCACCAACGCACACAACTTGACGATAGTTACATACCAGGTATATATCCTGCTGCGCGAGTTCCTAGCGACACCTATACTATATTTTTTACGTACGAGCACAATGGGTGGGTGGGTGGGTGGGTGGGTGGGTGGGTTGGTTGGTGGGTGAGTGGGTGAGTAGGTGTGTGGGTGGGTCAGTGGGGTTGGATGGTGGGTATAGATGGATGGCCGTATTTTGTTACGTAACCGTTTTTTTTAGGCCGCTGGTGTCCATAAGAGCACTTGTGCAAAATATCGGGATCTCTGTCCAAGAAACGGCGTGATTTTCTGACGCTTGAACAACGTGGGGCGAAAAGCTTGAACCAGCCTATGATAACCCGAGGCTACAGGCGATCCCTGTTGCATTTGTGCACGCTCGCGTAACACACGCCCCACTGCCCCCCGTTGCCTTCACCTTTTACCCTACGATACCTGTACAAAGTTCTATCACAGAAGAGCGAATCGTTATGGGATACATGCACTAACAGGTAACTGGCAAGTATTAATAGTTATGTAGACTCTGATTATCCTGCTCTCCGATGCCTGCGTTTTTTCCGTCCCGCGTGGTGTTGCGGTTCTCATTCTCTCGTTTTTGGCTCGGTTGCCCAACGCGCACTTTGTTCTCTTCGTTGGCCTTTTGTCGATAGGTGCGGTGCAGATTGCAGTGCACGTACCGACTACAGGCAGACGAAGAGAACAAAGCCCGCGATGGACTGCCGAGCCAACAGCGAGGTAACGGGAACCGCAACACCAAGCGGGGTGGGAAACATAGGCATAGGATCGCGCAGGATAGGCACCCCGTGGTATGAGTTTGCCCCCTCTAGCGCCAGCAGTACCAACCTTCGGCGTTTGGGGCGTTAATTCCCCTGTCGGACGATTGCTAGCACGTTCTTTCTGCGAAACGTATTAGTGGACACCCTAACCCTATAATAGTATAGAACTCTAGCAGATTGCCTACTGTTAGTGGGCCCCCTAACTAGGTAGCTTTGCAGGCTATTATTGTTGGTGATGGCCTAGACTGCGGAAAATTATGAATACAGCCAATGATATACTACTGCTGTACCATGTGTCCGTCGCTCCAGCGGTTTCAAGCTAGACTGGCCGCCTAGCGTGTTGAGCGATACAATGCTGTGTAGCCACGAGGTTGATCCTGGACTAGGGTATGCGTCGGGTGCGAACATGGCACGCTTTCTGGACAGGGTAGGGGTGCGGGGGTGGGGGGAGGCTGAGGTTAGAATGCTGCAACCTCAGCAGTTGATTGATTCCTGGCAATGACTCTGGTATATGGTGCTGGCCGTAGCCATCGTGATGTGTGTATGTGTGTGTGCCTTGTCTAGCCGAAACCAGAAGCGCTGCGTTGGGCTGCTTGGACCCCCTTCGCATGCCTTCCCTCTCTCGCACCTTCCCTCCCTCCCCCTGTTGCGTCTTAACCGAACCAATAGCGTAGCGTAGGGGCGCGTGGACTCTCGCCGCCTGCCTACCCTCCTGTTGCGTATGTTCGTGTCCATGATATTTTTCTGTTTGGCTTGGATTTCTCTGATTGTATGAATAATGTGTTAACATATGTGTCTCAACTCTTTTTCTTTCTTTGTCATTTCTTATTTTTTGTTCTCTGTCTGACTGTTTTTGCTTGAGGTTACGTCGCAGCGCTGAGGTAGCATGGTTGCAAATCCTGATGTAACTCGCGCAAGTGCAGTAATCTGTCTGTCCTTCTATGTTGCGTGCATATGTACGAATACTGTTGTAGTTTCCGAGCGTAGAACGCTGCGATCGTGCCTACTCGCAGTGAGCGCTTAATCGAGTTCCTTTTTTCGCGTTTTTTTGTTTTTGTTTCAGTACGGCCGGCTTTGGACGGTCCTGTCGACAGGGACGGTGTTCGACCAGGGCCTGAGGCACCTCTCTCTGCTTGCAGGTGAGCTTCATCGAGGTGTCCGGGATCGATTGATAGGTGTCTTGACGGATGGGGTCCTTGAATATTGATACAATACTCTGTAGGAACCTAGTAATAGACAATAGTTGTAGATATTGTCTATTGTCCAGGGCGTGATGTATTGATATATCCGCCCTCTTTGCTGCGGTGTTCTGTGTGACTGTACTGTGTGATCGCTTGAAGTTTGGATTGTTTATGTGTTGACAACTTCGTCTCCTGTGCCCCCGTGTTTGGTCTCCTCGCGTACGTCTTGAGTGATTGCTGTTTGATTGCTTGAGGGGGTAGGGTCCTTGAGGGTTGAGTCGTCCGTCCCCTGCGCCTCAGTGCTTGTCTGGGAGCCCCTATAGGTATAGTGCAAGTTGAAAAAACAAACTTGCATCCCATAGCTGAAAGAGTTGAAATCAACAGAGAGACGCGCGGAACGCTGAGACACACTACCTCTAACCCTAGCCCCCAACGATGCTATCTGGAAGCTGCACAGGGCATCACATTTACGCTCATGTTCCTGTTTGCGCTGTAATGATCTCGAGTTTGAGATATCAAGTTGAAGGGAAATGCTCTCTGCAGCTACGCCCTATGCCTCTATCTGAGGGCATGACTGGGGGTTAGGGGAAAGGTTAGGGGTAGAGGTAGTGTATAGGGCTAGGGCTAGGGCTAGGGGTAGGATTAGCGCGTGTCTCTGGGGTCTTTCAGCTATGGGTTACAATTTATGTTTTGCAGCCTGCGGGTTACAAATAGGCGTTCCCTGTTTGCATACCGTATTCCACGTGTAGAGGTGTTTCACTTTGGTTGATCTAGAGATAAGACTCGATTGGAAATTCCATTGCCGGCGCTTCGGTGTGTGGTGGGTTGCTTTGTACGGTAGTCGAGATTGGTTGCTGTTTTACAGCTTAACGGCTAAATTGATGTAGTAGTGATAGCTCTGGCTAAAAATGCAATCGCCCCCCACCCCCCACCCCTCCTCCTCCAACCAATTGACAATATTTCCATGTGTCGTCGTTGTTGTTGTGTGTGTTTATATACCTGGCAAGGTCTAGCTCAACCTTTGGGGGCTGGAAACGCACCTGTGCTTGGTGGACAGCAGCAAGCGAAACACGGAGGGCTGACGGGAGACGCTGATCGTCGAAGACTCGAAGGGCACCTCCAAGGATATGACGAATCAAGTGCCGATGGCCACCGACGAGATTGTGGAGAAGGTATAGTCCTCAAGCGTGTCTGCCTGTTTGAGGCAACAAGAGCAGCCAGATAAGGCTACCCCCTCCTTTTCCCTCTCCTCTCCTCCCCTGTGTCACCTTGCGCGCGCGTGTACCGGTAGTCTCATGCTGTCGTGGCAAGTACAGGACTGCCATATGCTTCTGTTTGTATTTTTGTATGGAAATTTGTAAAGCTAAAGAACTATCCCACCGTCCTCTTCTTCTCCCCGCCGTCACCGTTTGGGAGTGCAAGTCGATGCTATTCGCGGTACATAAGAGGTTTAGCGCTTGGTGCCACTGTCCTGGTGTGTGGTTTTTATTTTATTCGGAGATTTGGGTGTCTAGATAGTGAAACTCCCCGCACTCCCCTCGTCCTCTCCTCCCCGGGTTCGCCGTTCGCGCTTGTGATTTGAGGCTGTCGTGGTGCCTACTGTAGAGGTGTAGCGCGTGGTGTTGCTGTTATGGCATGTGTTTTTTGTTTTATTCGGAAATTTGGCCAGCTGGAGGAATATACCCCTTGTCTATGGTCATACAACCACTGTCGGGCCTAATAATTTGTACACCCTTCTTATCTCCTCCCCGGGATCACCGTGGGCGCGTGTAACTTGATACCGTTGTGGTGCGTACACGGTTAGCATAGCTGCGTTTTTTCTGGTATGTGTTCGTGTTTTATCCGAATAAAAAGGGCACCTAGAAAGTGATACCCCCGCCCTCCCTTTCTCCTCCCCTCTTCCTTGGGGTCGCCGTGTTTGCGTGTAAGTTACTACAGTACGATTGAAGTGCGCAGAGGTTGATCGCTTGAAGGTTTTGTGTTTTCCCTGTGTTTTTATATTGAGCTTGGCTTGTGACCACGAGCTGTACGGTTGTCGCGATGTAGTTAATGCGAGAAGAGCGACAGCAAGAACTACTGTAGCATGACTGATGATAACGATCTGATCGATTTTGTGACAACCTTGATGAGGATTGTAGTGGTGACGAGGGTAATCGTTTTTGTCGTGAGGATGATGATGGCGATGATGATTGTTTTGATGACAACCTTGATGGGTATTGTGGTCGTGGCGGTGACAAAATTGTTTGTGGTGATGATGGTGGTGGTGGTGGTGGTGATGATGATTGTGATGACGACGATGATGGTGATCATGAGCAAAGATAACGAAGATTGTTACCATGGTGATGACCATTTCGGCGGTTCCGTGTGTATGATGTCTACAGTAATTGATGATGAGACTTCCGTGCCCATATTTCGCCAAACAGACATCCACTATATTTATGATGGCTGTTTCATTGTTGTCAGGGTAAGGGCTAGCTGATGAGCCGGTACAGGCGCCGGGACTGAGTCAACCGAGACTGGGTAGCCTGGTACTGACAGGAATAGAGAAAGACAGGTACGACTGTAATATATGGTGCATGGGACGTGGTACGTGGTACGATATCGAATTGTGCACTGCCGTTGGTTTCGGTTTGCTTCGTATAACATGGTGCATGGTATACGGTACAGTATCAAATGTGTGTACCATATTTTTCGATTTTCCAGGTACACGGTGAATGGTGTGGTATCATACATACGGTAATAGTTTACCATATTGTGGTATTCTTGGCACCAGGTACCGGATATACCGGATACATTATTTTTCTAGGGCCGTAATTCGATCCTTGTCTGGAAAAGTTGCTCCAAGCTCCATCTGCTCGTTGTGAGAATATTTGTATTTGTAGCCGTGCGGGTGGATAACGGCTTTATCTACTGGATCACATTTCTTGTTGGTTTTTGTTGACCGTGTACGGTGGGTGCGGTTATAGAAGGCGCCACAGAAGCAAATACCCGCCTCGGAAGCTCTCCCTCACCACTACACTAACCCCAACCGGGCTCATCCATTGGCCTAGAATACATGATCGGTTGACCTGGCTGGTTGATTGTCCATAACGGCATCGATTGACCCGAGTCATCCATTGACTTGGTGCATCGATTGATGGTGCATTGATTGAACTGGCGCGTCGATGTATCTGGCTCGTCGAGATCGAGTGATCTCGTGTGTAGATTGGCTTGGTGCATTGGTCTACCTGGCTCCTCGATCGGCCTCGCGCATTCGTTTGCACCGACTGATTTTTGTGCTTTGGCCCAGCTACTGACGTCGTGCATCGATTGACTTGACTCGTCGGCTGGCCTATAGAGCTGTATCAGTAGTAGCGCATCGCAATACCTGACCGATTCAATGACCACAGCGTCATCGATTGCCCTGTTGGCGTATTTGAACCTCGCGAATCGACGAACCTACTGCTGTAGCGCAATGATTGATCCCGCACATCCATCAACGCGGCGCCTCTGAATTTCTCGCAGGCACGCGAACCTATGAAGCGCTGAAGCGCAAGGGCGAGGAGGAAGAGAAAGAGGGCTTGACCGCCATAAACTGGGACCGGCAGTACGGCTGCTAACCCGTATCAAGGATAAGGCGGGCGGGGAGGCGCTAGGAGCCGAACTGCGCGTCGACCAATGGGAAAAGGAGCGTGGGGGGTGGAGATGAGGGGTCTGCGAAAAATGCGAAAATCGTTTTCGGGACAGTCGTAGGGGGGGGGCGGTTCGGGTTAAGATGGTTGTTGATTCTTGGAACCCAGGTATAGCGGTATAGCGACTAGCTATTAATACCAAAACTAAAACGACAAGCGCGGTAGTATCATCCTTATCGTGGCCTTTTATTATGGTGTGCGCGCCCAGCAGCAGCACGGGTAGTGGGATCATGCTATTCGCCTAGCAGCAGAAGTACGTAGTATCATGCTGCGCGCGTGTCGTACATACCCTTGCGTTGTGGTATGGACGCTACATTTCCAGAAGCTCGGGCCGCTTCGTTTTTGGCCGATGCGCTAATCGTAACTCTTTTTTTGGTAACTCTTGCCCCAAGGGAGGATTTCCCCACCGTAACGTTTCATATTTTCATGTTTTCAGGCTCTTTCAAAGTGCGCCTCAACGTGCGCCTGAGAGTACCTATTTATATGAAACGATACCGCCAGTCTGAGTGCTTTCGATGCACTCTTGATTGCATCGTGCAGTGCCACAATACTGGTATAAGACAGTGTAGCTGTCGCTCGGAAGCAGGCAGGGTATTTGTATCTATCGTCAACTTGTGTGCGCTGCTGGACGGCGTACGTCGGGCGCTCCAGGCAACTCGACAGGGGGTTCCTGTTTTTGTTTCCGCCGGCAACACTAGAAACTACTGTAGTCTCACATTCGCTCGTCATCATAGCACGAGAGATGGCTTTCACTAGCCTCTCTCGTGCCTAGAGTAGAGCACAGGAGATCAATCGAGCAATGCCGCACAAACGGCAGCAAGCGGGGAGACAGCGGCATCATGCACACACTTTCACACACCGGGCAGAGCATCGATTTCCACTTGACGATCTAGATATTTCTGATGTGTAGGGTCTAGCTCATGGTGCCGAGTGGGAGCCGTATACTCTGCAGGACCTACTCTAGGACATGTTTTGTGCAGATCTTGCGCAACATCTCATAACGGCGGGTTAGGATCTAGACGATCTGGGTCGTAATTTGTCCGACGTGTGCCTAATTTCGAACTAAATCTTATCTTGCGAGCGTGTATGTAAGTGTGTCCAAGCAGACTTGCGCGCAAGCCTACCCATGGACGTACTGTAGTGGGGAAGAGGGGAAAAAGCGTGCTATGTGACCCCGGATCTCTTGAGTTACGACTACAGTATTATTAGTGTTAGCAGGAGGTAGACAGAAAGAAGGGCGAAGATAATAAATGGGATGGAAAGAAAATAAGACCAGTATGAACTCGCGATCGACCCAAAAGCCATACTTTGCCTGGTACCTACATATAGGCCCCTAGTTTGACATACCTACCACAATTACTGTGTTCCCCCGTACTCTACTACTGCTACTGCAGCAGTACTACAGTACTACTGTAATATTCTCTGAGACATGACGCAAAAATAGGCACCATCGGACGAGGTATGTACGTTCCACCAGTAGTATTCCCATGGACGGTGCCGCGGAGATGACCATGTGAAGAAGCAAACCTTTGGCATGGAACCCGCCATTGGGCGCACCATGTAAAAAAATTACCCATGGCGCACAATCATGGGTCACATCATGGATGGGCCTTATGTGGTACCATGGGGCGGGCCATGATAGTACCCATGGTATCCACCACCGACGTGCAATGGGTTGTCCATGGTATCCACCCCGAAACGCGCCATGGTGTACACCAGGGAGTACGGCATGGAACAAGCCATATCACACGTCGTAGGACAACCCATATCATCAATAAGCGATCATCCGTTAGATGGACCACGGGACATATGTTGGCAGACACAATCGGAGTCGCCGTGTCCCATGGGGCACCCCATGATATGGTCCACGGCGACCCATGAGTCATCCCATGGTGAACACCATGGAGCGTGCCATGGCGATTTTTCAGGATGCAATAGTACCCACGGTTCTACCCATGGGCATGCCATGGCAATGCCATGGACGACGCCATGGTTACCCATGGGGTTATGCCTTACGGGGCATGCCATGGACGACCCCATGGTTTCGCCATGGTTAAACCATGGCGTCAACCAGGGGTCAGTCCGTGTGGTGCAGCACCACGAGGTAAACCGTGGTTATCCGTGGCGTACACCATGGGTTCACCCATGAACTATATGCAATGGGTTGTCCCATGGCGGGTGTCCATGGGCAAACCCATTGTTAGTCATGGTATAAAGCGCCGTTAACCATGGTTCGTCCATGGACTGCGCCATGGGCTGTCCAATAAATGTATATCAATCATTGTCTCCGCCGGGCATATCAAGACTGCAGCACAGACAAATCCTGTGTGAAATCTGACCGTGAGGTTGTGGCAAAAAAGCGGCGAGATATTGTGGCTGTTATGGGGCATCTGCCAGAGAGAGAGCAGCAGTGCTTCGGGTACGTATGGTATTGTACCAGGTATAGTCTATCGTTAGCCTTTGCCCCCGGCGCTCAGTTTTAGCCTCCTACCAGCAAACCAGTTATGGCAGTGTATATACTGATTGATGCAAGGGTATGTTCGGTAGGGTGCGTACCAAAGTATACCGGGGGTATTATTTGCTGGGTAAATGTCCTGCCCAACCATATACCGGAGTGTTCGGTACGGCCTCAATACCCTACCGAACCATACTACACCTGGTACATACCATATGCATGCCATGTGCCGCACAGCAGTGCAATACAATCCGCGCGAGGATCTTCAACGCATGAATTCCAATTTACACCGTCCAACCCCGAAAATATTCGGTGCCCCCCTAGGGGGGTACCTCGGGCGTACCCCCCGACTGGTTATGATATACCTGGTACCAGGTAGGTTTTACTATATGACCTGCCCGCTCTCCGGCCTGACCCCACCAGGACCTGATCCCACCCGGATATGATCCCATTTGGCACCCTGCTCCCACCCACAAGGTGCAGAAATGAAATTAGCCCTCCGCAGGAGCCGCCGGAGGCCGTGAGCGCGAAGCGCGAACCGTAAACGATCACTAACAGAATTCTGTATTAGTAGTAAAACCTACCAGTATATATTAGGGTTCGGAGGGTACGACTTGCGTGCCCCCCTATTAATAGGGGAGGATATAATCGCTCCGGTCCAACCCAATCCGGCCGTGGCTCTTCCCCCGCATCAATTTTCTTACTCGTGTTGATTCGATGAGCCGTGAATCTTTGAAAATCCGGGTTTTCTATGATTTTTCTTGGAAGCTGACAGTCCCGCGCTGTGGCCAGCACAACAGCGCATGCACACATGGTCATTCCTTTTCTTGTGCCCACAGCCGTTCTGTTGGTGCCCATTTAAATTCAGCCCGGCATACCAGCACCCTCGGAGAAGAAGAATAGCCGGCACACCACCACCACCACCACCGCCACCACACCACCACCGCCACCACACCACCACCACCACCACCGCCGCCAGCGGCGGCGTTTTTCCGAGTCATACAAAGACGGCGTCATCATGCTTTTCGGCGCCATGGTCTGCTTGGGCGGTGGTCTCGTTGCATTGGGATCGACGATTTTGTCGTCTTACAAGTCCAACCGCGACCCTCGACCGAAGCAGCTTCCAGATCATGATACCGGCGGTGATGCTACGAGTATAAACGGTGAGTTTCGAGCTACGGTATGACCCTCTCGATCGATGCCGCGGCTGTTGAATTCCTTTTGGCGATGTTCTTCAACATATTATGCGTATACTGCTACCTGGTACGAATACACTTGACAGCAAACATATTTTTTTCAAGAATCAAGGTTGTGTTACAGGTAAAGGTACAACTACTGTAGTACGTACCATAGTTAGGTATACCCGGGTATTTTACCCGGGTACGTATACCTTACCTATTAATAACACTTGCCGGTAGGTGTGTAAGGTACGACCGCCGATCTCTTACCTAAAACTTACCGTAAGGAAAGATAGGGGCGGGCTCCGATACCGACCTATTTTTTGCCTAACTTTGGGTATGGCCGCCGATACTCTCCCGGGTATCGGGTATGCCCGCGTCGATGAAATACCCGGGTACAGGTATACGAACTCAAACGTACCTCAATACTTACTTACCTAAGCTTTACCTAACTTCAGGTATGATACTGCCTCCGATAATTACCAAAGTCTACAGAGTAACTTTAGGTGCGACCTTCCCTTACTTTACCCCAAGTTTTAGGCACGTTAGGTATACGACCTCAAAAACGTACCCAGGTTTAGGCTTACCTTGCCTAACTGTTTACATTGGACAGATCGCCCACATCCCAACTTCATGAACTAACTGTTGTAATAATAGATGTTTCAGGGCAGATAGATTCAATTTCCTGATATGTATCATCTAGGGTACCAGGTATAGACTATGGTAAAGTATATAATCAGGCTGCGCGCGAGTCGTACAGCTCCCTGCGTCGTGCTTCGGGCGCATCCCCTACCTGTTAGGCTGCTTCGTGCTGCCTATATCAATATTAGCGTCATTGCGTTTCGGCACGTTTCCCCCCTCTGAATTCCCAAGAGCGAACACCCGGTACAGTACGACATGATTTTTTCGAGCACAGCTTGACCAACTCCGTCGATTTGTCGCAGTCAATGATCGTGCTAAGTAAGACACGACGTAAACAGGAAACGGAAATCAACCAGTACAGCCATCACGAAGATTGGTATAGGTTACTGCGGTAGGATACGCGCGTTCGTACAATGTACCAGGCATATATCATCGTACAAAGCTTATGTTTGCTTAAGTATTGCTTGCTGTAGGTTAATGCGGATACGTACACGATCCTTAAACGTCCGGACAGCGTGGTACCAGGTATTTACAGGCTAGTTCAAGTCCTGATTTTCCTGAAACAAAAGAGTGCTTCGATAATAACCAGGGCTGTCCTCGGGATTTTTACCATTGTGAAAATCCCGCAGGATTCCACGGGATACGGGATAATCCCGTGATCCCATAGTAATTGGAAAATCCCGTTCCCATCCAAATTGATCCCGTGGAATTGTTCGTGATCGCGATCCCGTCCCGTGCAAATTTTGAAATCCCGATCCCGTGACAACCAGTCCCGTGAAATATGGGCAAATCCGTGATTTTCGAGTCCCGTCCTGTACAATCCTGTGAAATTTGAGATTTCCCAAATCCCGTCCAAACCTGTCGCGTGGTTTCGTGATCCCGCGGGAGTTATCCCGTGATTTCTGGTTCAACGGGATTTTTTTTGTTTAACTTAGCAGTCAGACACGTGATCACCTCGAAGGTAGGAAGCAAGAAGTCATGCTTT
>JAYJMC010328585.1:0-21448 GCA_036873965.1 Neoagarum fimbriatum | reverse complement strand
AGAGTCTCTATCACGGCCATTACATTTGAAGCTTCCAAGCTACAATATCTCGGGTAGTATTGGCTTGGCAGAATTCGCCGAAGTGACCGCAACATTCGCTTCTCTTTTTGCCTAAACGCGCACTTGTAGGACATATTTTAGTAGACGATATCAACGAAGAATGTAACATGCCGCGAAGAACCGGCGGTCAGGCGAATGCTAGGCTTGCTGTTACCATAGTCTAGATGACACGCATTACATGGGACATCATCCAAACGTGTAATTGCACAATAACATGCAAATTATAAATAACCTTGCGTTCTACCTTTATCAGGCACCAGGTACCAGGCATCTCACAAGACGAAGCTATTATAAACTACAAGTATGTATTGAATAATAGGACTCGGTCCTGAAAACGTCCAGACATTCTTAGGGACACCGTGTTTCTGAAAAAAAAAACGTAACCGAAAATATGTCAGCTTCCGGGACGAAACGGCCACAACAGAGCCACCCTCTCACCGCTGTTTCAGTGGATTCACCAGTTGCATCCGTGGTTTGGGCAACACCATGCAAAGGTTCACCTCCTCCGCGTACGGCGAGGCCCCTCCTAACTGTCGCCGGTGTAGCTATGCCCTTGCTTTGCGGAGGGCAAATAGGTTTGGAAAGCCGTAGCGCAGCGCCCGCCCGAGGCATGACGCCCTGGCCAACGAAAAGAACGATCGGTGATTTGGGCTTTGAATTTTCGGTGAGATGCGACGGCGCATTGCAGTGACTTCACCCGTGCACCAAGGATGGCTCTACAGCAGTATTGGCACCTTATACTCGTAGGATACGCACTCAAAATCTTGTCGTCAGGGATCCAAAAACAGCGTACTAGAAAAATACAAGAGGCAGCCAGGGGGGGCATATTTGTATGTATACTGGTATGACCGAATGGTTGCATGATGTTCTAGCGTTTTCCCATGAGCAAGGTAGAGTAGTCTCTTTTGCTCGTTGGTCGTCTTCCAGCATTCCTACCAGCAGTACGTAGAGTGAGTGGAGTGGGTGGATAAAATAAAGTATCAGGGCCTGCTTGTTGAAACAATCCGTTACCAATTTGTGTGCGTGGGACTCGTGCGCCAACCTTGAAAATTAATACTCCAATACTGCTCTACTGTTATCACATGGAAGCGAAAACGTACTGATGAGTAGCTCTGCACCAGATACGTCCTCGTTGCGTAAGGAGTACCAGGTACCAGGTACCATATCATACTACAGGGATAAAAGGAATCGATCGCAATACATCGCACCAGGTAGCAGGTGTACTGGTGTACTGCTGTACGAGGTGTACCGTCCGCCCACGTCCGAAATTTCGGGGTTGTGCTACTGTACGTACACATACCATACAATAATATGATACGAGCACGCCTGTAACGTACCACCAGTACGTATCAGCAGTCAGCAGCAGTACATTTCGCCGTGGGTTGCAGAGTGCAGAGCATACCGGTACGTCATCATGTCAAGATGCCCTTATGCCAAGCGCTCGCAGAAATCAGGTGGATGGTTTTTCAGGCGAAAGTGCAAAGTGCAAGGCACGGCGACAACGCAAGGCAACAAGCCAAGCCAACACGCCAAGCCAACTCGCCAAAGGCAACAAGTCATATCAACAATGAGGCGCGTGAGCGCGAAGCGCGAGCCTTTTTGTTCTTGGTTTTCCAAGGAAAAAAAAGCCTCTTCATATCGGGTCATATGCGGCATATGGGGTAGGCCTATTTATTTACTCTGTTTGCGTGCGTGCGTGCATCAACATTTTTTCCGTCCACTTTCGTCCACCGCTCTCAACGCACACGGCACCAATGGCAGTGCCGACGGGTCCTACGCACGCACACATACTAACGAACCCTTCTTGTGCTGTTACGTGGTATGTCGTTCAAAGTTGGCGGAGGCAGGTGCGGCAACGTGTGTTTTCACAGGGCCTGTGGCACGGGCTGCTGGGCCATGATTTTAAACTTCGGAAAGCCGGCCATACCTGAAAATCATAACGGTTTATTTGAAAAAGAAAGGTTAAAAAACAAACAAACTGCCGAGCTACGAGTACTGTAGGGTGAAAGCCAACCGAATGTGTGCACCATTTAGGCCGTGTGCCCTTGAGACATGCTGCAAGTGGTGCCCCACCCTACTGATGGGGGGACGGAGAGGCTCTGTTGCTGTACGAGCAGATATCGTAGTGTTGGCACCTGGTACGAATACTCGTAGCTACGAGTACTCGTAGCTACAGTACTGTACGAGTACGTAGTTGAGTAAACGTTAAGCCGAAATAATCTCGCCGAAATAAAAATTAAGTTTGACTTTCTACATTGTGGTAGATGTACTGTTTGCTGCTGTAATGTCTTGCTGTATGCTGCTGTTTGCTTGAGTAACGAGTTTTATTCGGTTTTAGGCGTAATGTCCGCTCGTGTTTTGGTTCTAAATCAGCTTTTGTTTCATAGCGTATTCTGCTTCTGCTTCTTCTGCTGCTCCTACTGCCACCTCTGCTGCTACCTCTGCTGCTGCTGCTGCTGCTGCTGCTGCTGGTCCTGCTGGGTCTTTTGTTTTTCCTCGAAATAATACAATGTACGAGTGAGTATGATATGCCGAGAGTATGGTGCTGGTGCTGCTGTTTTTGCTGCGTGTACAACCACAGCATCGCACATTAGACTACTGCAGGTATTGAGGTCACGCCTCATTACCACCAATTGTAGACGTCGTACTACTGTACGCACGTACGTCCTCGTTTATCGAAATGTTGAAAGTTGGAAATTTGAAAAAACAGGAAACGAGTCTCCCGTCCCCTGCATCCACAAAATCGATATTCAGCGGAGCTCCGTTGACACGCCAAAAAAATGCTCGAATCAGCTCGATCTGTCAGCCCCGCCCCGCGCGCCTCTCGTTCCGCGACGGGCTCGACACCGACTCGGTCGTGAGCCGGCGGCCCTCCCTCTGTGTCTGTGCGAGACCCGTCGGCCGCCGTTCGTTTGACATGCCGTGCCCCGTGGCCTTCGTTCTCCACCTGGTTGGCACCGGTGGGCAACCCGACGAGGCTGCTGAACAGAAATCCACTGGGTTCGAAAATGTAATAACCGTTTGCATGTTTATTGTCACACCGAAAATACATTTGTAGGCTCGGACACCGTTCCGCTGTATGAGCCCAGAGGCCACAGCCCAGAGCCCCATAACCTTTTCTGTCGTTACTCGATGACGAGGATGCCCCCTGGCACGCGAGCGGCCGCCCCCCTCCCGCTGACACTCCCTCTACAGGCCACGTCGCCGACACGCGCGGCGGCGTCGCCGTGCCACGTTGCCTCCGTTCGCCACCTGGTTGGCACGTGTGGGCAACCTTGGCGAGCCAGCTCAACATAAATCCACTGGGTTCGAAAATATAATAACCGTTTGCATGTTTATTTACACACCGAGAAGACCCTTATAGGCTCGGATACCGTTCTGGTGTACGAACCCAGAAGTCACAGCCCAGAGACCCACAACCGCGTCTGTCGTTACTCGATGACGAGAATGCCCCCAGGCACGAGAGCGGCCGCCCCCTCCCTCTGTCCCTCCCTCTACACGCCGGTGCCCGCCGACATGCGCGTGTGCGTCGCGCCCGCCCTCGCCGACTGCGCGGCACCTGGCTCTTTCAGTGGGCCCGCAGCCGAGCCCGCCCCTCTATTTCCAAGTGAAGCCCTATCTCGCCGCATCCGGCCCCCCTCCCCCCCCCGCGCGCCCCGTGACGAGAGCGCGGCGGGGGAAGGCCAGTTTCGTCCTGTCTGCACCCCACCCGCCCTAACCACGGCCAAACCCGGGGCCGAAACGCCCCGGGGCGGCGCGCCCACGATTTCCACACTAATACTAGGAAGACACATAGACCTACGGCCTACGGCCTACTAGATAGCGAATTACTTATACAGATAGTGTCCGTAAAAAAACAGCAGATTTCCTCCGAAGGAAGGTGTTATTGGTAAATAAAGCAGCTTTCCTCCTTAGGCAGATATTTTCTGTTAATAAGCCGCCTAAATACAAATTAATATTTCTCGGTTAATAAGCCGCGTGCCCCCGAGTACTAAGCACCATGCCTTCCAAGGTAATTGATACCAGGTATCTATTAATGAGAGCAGCTTGCCTTCGAAGGCAGGCAGGCAGATATTGTAGTTGCTAATCCACTTGCCTCCTAAGGCAGATATTAACGGTTGCTAATCCGATTACCGTTTGAGGCAGATTGTCATTGAATGTGACGATTGTCTTCTACTATTCGGTTATTATGCTGCTTGCCTTCAAAGGCGGGTATTGTCGGTTGCTAAACCACTTGCCTCCTAAGGCAGATATTGACGGTTGGTACGCCGCTTGCCTTCCAAGGCAGGTACCGTCGGATATTTAGTCACTTGCCTTCTAAGGCAGATATTGTCATTCAATGTGACGATGTGACGATATCTTCCACTATTATCGGTCAATACGCCGTTTGCTTTCGAAAACAGATACGAAGTATGTTCGGGTATTGCCTTCGAGGGAAGATTTAAGATTGTGTCGGTCACTAAGCCGCTTGCCTTCGGTTAGTAAGCCGCTTGCCTTCTAAGGCAGATTCCAGATGCTAATAAGTAGCTTGCCCTGGAAGGCAGATCGGTCGGATACCAAGCCGCTTGCCTTCTATTGACGACTGCTAAGCCTCTTTCCTTCTATGGCAGGTATTATCGGTTGTAAGCCGCACATGCCTTCTAAGGCAGGTACTGTCGGTTAGTTAGGCGTTTTGCTTCCAAGGCAGATACTGTCGGTTAGTTACAGTAGTGAGTTGCTGTCAAAGGCATATATTCTACATTAATGAGCCAGTGGTCTTCGAACGCAGATATAATGTGACTAATGTCCTATACCTCTTCTAAAGGCAGGTAGTGTCGGTTAATACGTCGCTTGCCTTATAAGGCAGATATTGTCGGTTGTGTACGGGTTGCCTTCAAAGGCATTTATTGTTCAGTATTGAACCGCTTGCCCTCGAAAGTAAATATAATGTGATGATCATGTTATACTACTGTCGGTGAATAAACTGCTTGCCTTCGAAGGAAGACCCTTTCCTAATAACCCGCTTGTTTTCTAAGGAAGATAGCGCCGGTTAGTTAGCCGCTTGGCATCCATGGCATATTGTGTCGGTTACTAAGCCGCTTGCCTTCGAAGGAAGACATTTGTCGGTTAGTTAGCCAGTTGCCTTCGAAGGCAGATATTGTGTGGAAATAAACCATTTGCTTTCGAAGGCAGATATTATCGGGGAATGCCATCGAAGACTACTTTGTCGATAAATTAGCAGCGTACCTTCGGGTAAGAAGCCGCTTGCCTTCTAAGGCAAATTCTGGATGATAATATGCATCTTGCCATCGAAGCATCGAAGGCAGATCTGTCGGGTAATATGCCGCTTGCCTTCTACGGCGGACCGTGCCGGTTAGTTAGCCGCTTCGCTTCCGAGGCAGATGCTGTCGTTTGATGGGACGTTTTTCTTCTAATATTGTCTGTTAACAAACCGTTTGCCTCCGAACGCATGTATTTTCGGGGACTGCCTTCGAAGGTACACCTTGTCGATAAATTAGCCGCATGCCTTCGGATAATAAGCCGCTTGCCTTCTAAGGAATGTTCTGGATGCTAATATACAGCTTGCCTTCGGAGGCAGAGATGTCCGTTATGAAGCCACCTGCCGTCGAAGGCGGATAGTGTCGGTTACTTAGCCGCTTGGCTTCCGAGGCAGGTATTGTTGGTTAGTTAGCCTTTTGGCTTGCAAAGCAGATATTGTCTGCTAATAAGCCGCTTGCCTTCTAGGCAGATATTGTTGGTTGGTTGGCCGATTGTCCGCGAAGGCAGGTATTGTCGGTTAATAAGCCGCTTGCCTTCTAATAATGCAGATATCGTCGTTTTGATGGGCAGGTTGTTATGGAAGCGCTACAGATTCGACATGGAAACACCATCGCTAGCACCACGGAGACATGGAACTCCCAATGAAAGCCTCACAGTTCCCATGAAAGCATCACGGATCTTCCGGGTCGAATGACTGCTTTCATGGGCGCAAAACGCACCATGAGAGGAAGCACCATGAAATCAACACGTAAGGCTCCATGAAAGCACCACGGGAGTCCCTTGGAAGTCCCATGGAAGCACCATGGAAGCACTACGGAAGTCCCCATGGAAACCACGCAAATATGGACGTTCCACGAAAGCACCGTGGACCAACCACGGCAGTCCCACGCAAGTCCCATGGAAGCACCATAGAAGCACCACGGACGTACCACGGAAGCGCCACAGAAGCACCACGGACGCACCACGGAAGCACCACAGACGCATAACGGAAGCACAACGGACGTTCCATGGAAGCACCACGGAAGAATCTTGGTGGCACCACGGATGCACCAGAAAGAACCACGGGAGTGCCATGAAAGCGCCATGGAGTCACCATAGCACCACGACGGAAGCATCACGGCAGCACAACGGAAGCATTTGAAGGCACCACGGCAAGTACCATGAAAGCACCATAGAATCGCCACGGACCCGCCTTGGAAGCACCACAGATGTTCCATGGAAGCACCACCGACATCTTGCGAACGCGAAACATAGCATTCCTCATGACACAACTGTTACAATTGTTCCTAGTGAGCAAGCCACACGGACGTCGACATCAACAATAAGAGTCCAAGCATATGTTCCGCATATGGCGGAGAAAGCATACGTGCGTGTATACGCACCTCAACATATTGCATACCAAGTATTGCCTTAATCGCTATAGGAATACAAGCCGTCCGTCGTACTACAGTATCCCCAATAAGCCAGACGTGCCGCGAAATGCTTCATGACGCCAAGGAAGGGGCGCGCGAAAACCCTGAAACCACCATGGCGTTACCTCAGGGTGCAGTCACCCAACACTCCGTCCTGCTCGCGCAAGCTAAAACATGAAACGCTGGTGTAACCGCCGCAGTCCATCAGCAACTGACTCATCGTCCTACTGCAACAATTAGATCACCACGCTAGCCCTAACAGCAGCACCCAAGGATGCCGCCGCCGGGAATCTACACGCTTTTGAAACTTGAAATTCTACAAACTATGTTTTCAACAAAATCGTAAACGACAGCGCCATGACCGTGCTCACAGCCCGGCGAAAGGGTCTTCTTCCGGCCACCCCGGTCTGCCTGCAGCACCACCGTTGCTGCTGCCACCCCCCTCACTGTTCCGCCCTTGTTGGGTCTGTTGCCGCTGCGACTGCTGCGGCTGAAGTGGGAAACCATCGCTCGACAGGCCTTGGCCCGTGGCCGCAGAATACCCCGGCTGAGCGGTATATGCTCTGGAGCTGCTGTGTGGCGTTTGCTGCTGGTAAATGTGTTGCTGCTGCTGCTGCTGTGGCCATTGTTGTTGCTGGTGTGGTCTTGGGTACGGAGGTTGTTGCTGCTGCTGGTGTTGCTGTCGCTGCTGCTGCTGCTGCCAGCTCGGAGTATTTCCGCCACCCCACTGCTGCGTTGTCTGTCCTTGCTGCTGTACGAGCTGATGCTGGTTGGGCTGTAGCTGGGGATGTCTCGGCATCCCGTGCTGCTGCTGCTGCTGCTGTACCTGCCCGGCCGCCCCAGGTGTGGGAGCCACGTGTTGAAATCCCTGTTCCTGTTGATAAACCTGCGGCTGCATCTGCTGGCTGCGGACCTGTGTGCGCACCTGCAGTGGCGGCTGTAAATCCCCAACCCCCATCGCCGGCGAGTTCGACACGCCGAACTGTTTGGCCTGTTGAAACCCTTCCGCTCTAGGGGGGGGCGACCCCACTCGTCTAGACTCCACTTCAGGCCGCTGAGGCTGCGGACTGGCCGGGGTAAACGAAGGGTAACAAGTGGGCCATTTCGGGGAGTTAGGAGCAAGATACCAGCAGTAACGTCGAACAGACACCGGACAACGTCTCGCCACAAAATGTTGCGCAAAATGTGATCGATAAAACTAAGTAGGTGGCCCATGGTACGTCGTGTTGAAGTCGAGACTTAAGTACCCGGTGATGTATATAGCTACGTGAAATCAAATATCGAATACAGCAGATCGCAGTACCTGCCCCTACTGTTTGAATAGCCGTTCAACTCAACCGTAGGTGACTACGGTATGCAGAAAAGACGTATCACGCGCTCGACACAGATTGAGGAAAGCAAGTTCGGGTCCGAACAGCCACCGCCACCTAACCTAAACCCCGAAACGCGCAAAGCCAGACCACAAGACGGAACAACAGTAATAAATTGCATATTGTTCATACGGGACCCCATCCAGATTTCGCGGGCACGCTATATGCAGAAACCAAGCAAAAATACAAAAAAAATGCGAAAACGCGACAGACAAAATGCACCACACGCACACCAGCAGAGACACTATTGAACCCGAGTGAAAACAGCCGAAGCGACCACGAAGACCACAAGACCATACTCCCGCACCTGGATTTCTGGCCCACCAGAAACGAGTGGGCGGACAACGCCGACGGAGATCCGGCAGGGGAAGCAAGAGGAGAAGCGGCCAAGCTAGACATGCCTCGTGATTCCCGCTGACTTCGGGACACCTGCCCAATATTGCCCATTTGGCATGCACCGTCGACAACCGTCGGTTAAAAAAACGGCGAGCAGGCGATAAAAAGCAGCTTTGGAATAATAAAAAAGTTTCGATGTCGCTCCTCGCACCGTATGCAAGCGCTTCACCGCTCCCCCATGTGGCAGGCATCCGTCACAACGAAGTCTCGTTTGTTTTAGTTTTTGGTGCCCAAATGTATGAGATGGCTTCGTGGCCCCTCAGGTGGACGTTCATCGTTGCCCGCCTTTACGTACAGGGTGACCCGATCTTCTTTACACTTTGGTCGGCCACCCCGAAGGCGTTTGCGGCAGTGGGCCGGTCTAAATGCTGCAACATTTGTCGGACTCCTGGGGCTCTGGTATTTTACATGGGTGGACGATTCTCCGAGCGAGGTTTCTGAAAGCTTCAATGGGGTCCAAATGCTGTACGTTCGATTGGCCAGGCCAACCAGTCTTGCAAGCACTGTCACGGTTACGCGGGCCGTAGCGACATCGTCGGTATGCATACACAGTGACCGGCGAAAACGTGTCCCCTCGGCAAGCGCCGGGAAAGCAGCGGGTTGGGAAAATACCAGATGAAGGCACTAAGCTCTTCCGCCTCATGCATCACGACCCTTGGCGAGAGCGCTACTATCATGCGAAGCAGATGTTCTACGTGTAATAGGCCCTGAGCGGATCGAACGCAGCGGAGGCAGGACTATCTAGGTGTATAACTCCTGTATACGCGTTATGACGCCCACTGCATGTTCGTGTGCAGATCATCTCCTGGAAAGGCAAGAAAACAAACCAAAGAAGGTCGTTCTTCTCGTATCCGGACCGAGGTTTGAAAACCGCGTCAGTACCCCAAACGTAGTCGAAGCCCAAATATTAGTCGGTGGACCTGTTGGACGACTGTAACTGCCACGCGCGGTTATAAATTGTTTAAGAAGGTTCAAATAACGCGTGCCAGTTAAACACCTGACAGCAATACACGCGACGGGCGATCGATTGCGCGAAAGGACAGGGTAAGACAGCTCCAGCACCCTCACCGGAGATAACGAATGCCGGTCGAACCTTTCTACAAGCCCGCCCACGGACCCTCTAGCGCCACCTGTGTGGATGCCCCCGCTACCCCCCTGCCTTCCGCCTCCGTCCCGACCCCCAGAACCAGCTTGGACCGGGCTGGTGCGAACAGGTATCGCAACTGCAGGGGTGCAGCGCGCCCCGAAGAGGTGACTCGGCTTCAAGGACGCTGGTGTTGAACTGGTGGATGAAGCTGATGCTGGCCTTGGGTATGGAGAGGAGCTGGCGCGGGTAACGGAAGAGGTTGTCTTCGTCGGAGGGGGGGGCGGCGGTGGCGGCTGAGAGTGTCGCCCTGAAGCAGGACTGCTTTTGTCCAAGTCCTCGTGGCGAAAACCCTTCCGCAACAGAAAAGCGTGCCGTAGTGACGCAGGACAAAGGAAAACAGGTTTGCCTCTGATCGCGAACTTCGAGACAATTTCAGCATGTCCGCATGGCAAAGGTGGCATCGCCGTTGGATTTGTGCGTGTGCCACAATGCTGCCGTTGATAATATGGCCAAACAAACGCCGGAACACAGTAAATGAAACAAAGTGACAAAACGCAAGAGTAAACAAACCCAGCATACTTCTGCCCTATATAATAACGCACTTGCTATCCGCATCAGGACCACTACGCCCACTAATACTCGTCTCGACCGGTCATCTTGACGAGGGGCAAACTTGGGTGCGTAGCACGTACACAACATGGCGCCATTACAATGCCCCTCGAACCCGTAGTTTGTGAGGGTCTGTCACCTCATGATGGTGTGGCGCCGCTGATGAAGAGAAGGTTGGAGAACCGCTGGGGATAACGTCCCAACGCATGGCGGAATCGGGAGGCGGCGGTGGTGGAGACGGTTGCCGCGGAGGCGGCGGTGGTGGGGACGGTTGCCGCTTAGGAGGCGGTGGCGGAGGCGGCGGCGGCGGCGAGGAAGTGGAATACACCGGGTACATCGGGAACCCGTTATGGTCCAATGCCATCACACCTGTTCGGGAAACCGATTAGGACCAAGAAACACTGGTAATTTAGGCCGGTGACCAACGAAGAAACGGTGTGGAGGGCTTACGAGACATTGCCCGCAGCGAAGAAACGGCGTGGACCGCTTACGAGACATTGTCCATATACGAAGTACCTAGCAGGTAACATGAGGCCTACAACGGTTCGCCACTACCAGCAGCAAAATTTAGCATGAAATCCACACCGTACAGATAGGAGCAACATCCGGATCTTCAGGTACACTGATCCATTGTTGTTTTTGACGGCAATGCCGCGCGCTGGCCCGAATTTTCCATCCGTGATCGTGGATATAATAAACGTACGACAGCCTTTGGCATACAACTCTGGCCAAGACACAAAACTCAAAGCAGGCACGAAGAATGGAGGGGCCAACATATGCCAGAAGTGCACAAATGAGAGTACGAGCGATAATTCGAGGATATAAACAATTGTATCTGATTGTTGCACATGGGTAGCTCTTCTTCCGTACGTAAGTAGTTAGTTTTAGTTTCCGCTCCCAAAACTTCATTGAATGCGTAGGTTTTCTACAGTACAGCTCTTGGGCAGCAAAGGTGACATACGGAGAGTACTTCTGGAGTAACGTTATGCGAGCGTTACCCGTTACCGCCTGTGGCTCCGGCACATCATAGCACAGCACACAGCGACGTGAGTCCCAAAACTCGTATAAGCGATGGGTAGAGCCGCTGGCGCAGGCGAACGAATACAAGAGTCATGAGTTTACCTCGAGGTTGAACGTGGGTAATGGTCGAAGCATCCGGCTTCGTAAAGTCCGGCACCGACTGTGCCACCGGGTCGGCCAGGTAATCCGTGAGATAGTCTGCTGCGGGAGGGCTCGGGATGCGCTCGCGGCCAGCCAAAGACGCTGGCAGCGGCGGCGGCGACGGCCTATCTACAAAGCCCTGGAAACCCTGAGGGCACAAGAGCAGGCGGGGCGACGGGGTTGGTTTAGCTTCAGGGCGATCAACTTGACCCATGTGACCTTTCGATCTGATACTTGGCTATTAATACTTCAAGGACGACGGGTATGACGGTTCTCCTGCCAACAACAAAGTGCTCGTTTAGCTATCGTTGAGCTTGACGGGGCCAACAACGCACAGGACGAGACAAATATATACCAGGTACCTTTGAGGAAAGATGAAACAAAAGGGATCCAATTAACACTCCGATAGGGTGCCCCCGAACAAAACAAAACGTAACGAGCGTCAGGTGGCGCGAGCAAACATTTGTGTCTGACAAGCGCGAGCAAAGCTTCTCTCGATCAAAAATGGTCCTACTTTAATTCGCCTTTTGGGGACAAACTACGTGGAATTAATGTAGGACCATTTTTGGAACGGCGACAGGGTGCCGCGTCCCAGTTCAAATCTGATGTCAATAATGACCAGCGGGACATGGGCCGCCACAGGTAAGACCGAGCCCGCCCCACGTATGGGGAAGTAAACACTGCGGGAACTTGCAGGTGTTGCTACCAGGACACTAACCATTGCCACAAATCATCCGAATTGCGACAAAAGCAACGCTACCTTTGTCTCCCCGCACCATTGTACCTGTCGACACCCATTTGTTATATCGATACATACCGCGTACCTAGTGCACCACAGGCTACGGAAACATGCTGAGTATCAACCAAGCCCCCGACAAACAGGGTAAACGGGCATAGATACCACCACCACCGACCTCACGAGACAGGCACACAGCGTTCCTCACGACCATCTCTCGCAATGCCACAACACCGGCACCTCCGAGAGCACCACCTCAGCCATCACACACCCGACCCTGACGGCGACACCGGAAGCATCCTTCCACAAAAGTCCTCTCCCATTACAGCCGTCGCCAGGGGACCAACACGTTCCATCACACACACATTATCAAAGCAGTCCAAACTACAAAGCACAACAACGCTCTCGTCCCGCCTCCCTACCCCCACCGGACCCGCAGAACCACGACTGCATATTACCTCCTCTCCGTCGCTGCTGTCTTCGTCCTCCACGCCACCGCCACCGTCGTTACCGCCACCTTTCCCCGTCATTGTGGAAAGGGTCGCTGCCCAGTCTGGCCACGAGTGGCCGTCGATCTCATCTCCCAAGCCTTGCAGCCCGCTCTGCGATCCATTTTCTGAAATAAATCGAGGCACGGCGAACCGCAAGACGAAGACCGTGCGGATGTTGTCGGGGTGACGGTCAGCTCTGCTGGTGTCGTTGCAGTTCGCAAGGTTTACTGGCTCTCTAGCCTAGCTAGCCAGGTGCTTGGCAATCATTTTCTGATACCTGGTAGGTTTTTGCAAAGACATATTAGGATTTCCTACAATTTCTGCAGCATGTTTACTAGTTGCTCCAGAGGTATTTGCGAGGGAAGGTGGCGGGTGGCGCAGTATTGGGGAAACGCGTGCAGGTTAACAGGCTATCGCAGGAGCCAGCAGAAGAACCACAGCCAAAGACTACGGCTCTGCCTCTCACCTGTCGACCAGGGGCTGACATATATGTAGTTATTCTAAGAGGAATCGCGAATCGCCGAAGCTGTTGTGCTTGGTGTACTGGTTTGTCTTGAGGTTGCATAGTATCGCTGCGGTTTGCTTCGCAAGCGTGTCTACAACGTGGAGCGTTTCAAGATATTAAACGTTGCCAGGGTGTCTTGTCTAGAGTTGTTATAGGCGTGTTCTAGCTTTGCCACACGGAGCATAGGCTTCTTCTTTGCCACACATTGATGTGTTTCCCTCTAGCGACAGAAGACGGCAGGCGCAACAGCAGAACTGTTCGGAAAAAAAAAAAGAAAAAACAGTCCTCGCTGTTCGCGGTAAGACACAAACGTGTAAGCACACAAACCAACGCGAGTGGTCGTACGATAGGGGGGCTGGACCCAGTAGGTGACAAAAATAATCAAGGGGGTAAGACGAGCATTACGCGACCCCAGGGCATCATAAAAACTGAGGCTACAGTGGGCAACAAACTATCAGTGACAGAAACACACGATGTATACGGTGAGCATACAAAACAAAAATACACGCATACACAAAACGTCCATCGTTGCGGCACTACCAGCTGTCGTAACATGGCAGACGCAACGTTTTGGCATAGAGATATGTATAACGCAAATAGAGGAAAGCAATTTGCTGTTTCTCACGTTACGGTATGGTCAAAACATGGCTGTCTCGACATGGCAGACGCAACGTTTAGGAATGAACCACCTGCACGTCAACGTAACGGTGGCTTGGTTTTCCCAACCACTGAAACCCCGCCAACAGCCGGCCACCGAGGTTTCCACATTTAACGGCACTACGCTGTATCTTGTATACTTCCTGTGCTGTTCCTCGACGTCTACTCCCTCTCTGGGTACGTCTTCTTTTATTGCGAAATGGCCGACACGGCCAAGCCGAAGGGGTAGCGGTAGGCCTGCCACGAGGAAGGAAAACACAGCTCTTGGGGATTGGGACAGCATGTCATCGTAGTACTACAGAAACAGACACCGAGATGGAGTCAAATATATTTATTCCGTAATTAATTTGACTTACACCCTTTGGGGCCCCTTAATAGCGGCCTAAACAATGATGACGTTGGCGTAAATAACTGTTGACGAGCAGCGTGAGCGGCGAGCAGCACGGGAAGCATCATGTTGCGCCGGGGCCGTGCGACTCCTAGACGTTTGAACTCGGACACCAATTTGTATCATCCCCCAATCACGCAGTGGGCGTCGCGGTGATCGCCGCTTTTTAGTGCCAATTTTCCCCTCTGAAGTCCCAAGAGGGTTAATTGGATTCACACGTCGGAATGATGTAGAAATTTCAGTAACAGATCTAGCCCATGTTGCCGGGTGGAAGCCGTATAATCTGCATCATCTAGTACAAGTGTCCTGCACATGATCTCATAACGGCGGGTCAGGGTGTAGATGATCAATATCGCGATCCGCCCGCTGCGTGAAGGCATTGCTCGGCCGTAAGACTTCGCGTTCGAAATACGGTACAAACCAAAATTGCAGATACAGAGATGGAGACCAAGATGACAAAAAAACGGATAAACAGGGGATAAAGAGGGACAGACATAGAGGGAGAGAGAGGGGGAGATTGGGGGGGAGATTGGGGGGGGGGGCTTGTTGTTCGGCCCAGCACAGGGAAAACAGGGAAACACAAGCTGGTTCCAAACAATCCCTCGTTCTAACGGGAATATGGCTATTCCGTATCGCATCGCCGGAAGTGTTGCCATATTTTCCCATCACGGCCTTCACAGCCTCCACAACTCCAACCTCCTTCACACTCGTGCTGTGAGCGCTACGATAGCGATATATTAATGGTTAGGGCAAGGTTCACATTTATTGTTAGGGCAAAGGCTCGACCCAGCGTGCTAAGAAAATACGATAGATATGGCCGTATGGAAAGGGACCGACTGCGGTAGTGTAGGTTGACTCTGGCAACGCACGGTCGCTCGTACGGTGTTTGGTAATAAGGGGCTTGCCTCGCCCTGATGGTTTCGGAAGACGTGGGGCCGGGGAGATGCAAATAACCTCTTCGAGGGGTACAAGTAACAAATAACGACTCCACATTAAGAGTGGATTCCATAGCAAGCGACGAAGCAGACACGACGCTTGCCGTTTTTGCAGCGCATGACGCGTCGCAGTAGTACGGCGGGGAGAGGGGGGATACAATTAACGGGAGCCAAGGGACTGACTACAACAATAACGCGAACTAAGACGAGCTCCGCCACAAAGCTCACCGCTATCTCCCCCGATGGAAATAGACCTGCCCGAAAACAACTGGCCCGTTGCGGGAAAGTCGCTCTCGTTGCCACCGTCCCCGTCCGGCAGCGGTCCCCCGAACGAACTCTGCCCCACCAGCCCGTGGAGCGTGTGGAAATCTGGCATATACCTACGAAAGAGGGGGGGGGGGGGGGGGCGAACACATTTGTTGCTTGCCTTATTCATTAGACCATTGAGCACGCAACTCTTTCGAGACGGAGCACCTTTCCAAACACCTAATAATTACAGTTATGTGCGGTAGTAGCTTGGTGTAAAGTGACGCCAGGCCGAGAAGCGGGTTTACACATTTTTTTAATATTTGCAGCCTTCCTTTCCAACGGAACGAAAATAATTTGCAGCCCTCCTTTCCAACGTAACGAAAAGAGGGCTCGAGGAGCGCAAACAGCCCTACGTAGTGTCTATGCGTGATTTTTGTAACATTCCGTCGTAGCACGGCAGCTCGCGATGCTTCACGTTATGTAGCGTACTGGTTAGGTAGTTTTTCGGGAGGAGAAACGGTCAAAACGAAGTAGAAACATTTGCAGCCCTACTTTCCAAGGGGACGAAAAGCGGGCTCGAATCGTGCAACAGCCCTAGCGTCTATGCGACGTTTGCTAATATTCGATCATAGTGACGGTGTGTCGTATTGCTGCAAGCCATGTAGATTGTTAGCAATGTAAGTGGTGGCAAGGCTTCACGTTGCGTGGCTTCGTGACTACCATGTATTGTTCCAGGGTCTACGTGTACACTGCCCCTGTACTCCAAACGTTTTTTGTTTCTTTTGAGCAGTCAGTTTTACCATCGGCAAGCTCGCAAGGGGTTTTCCAATATTGTGGCGTTCTTTCTATCGATAAATATATCTAGAAAAGACGAACCACAACGGAACAAGACAACAATCAGCACAGCAGTACATCCATGCCTTTTTTACATACTTCGTATGACACATGTTACGATAGAGGTATCACTTTTTAGCGAAAACATATCTGACTGGCGGGCTGCTCAACCGAGGAACTACCCAATACGGTTCAAAATATCAAGAATGTTGTTCGCTCTAGACCTAGGCCATGAGATTATGCATCGGGCTAAACGTTTAGCTTCTCTGAAAGTCTGGTTTTGGGTGAGGTGTGGAGCTCCTCACGTGAGGAGCCCCCGGGAAAAATACCTGCACCCCTACCGTAGCACGCGTCGTCATATGGACAAGGGCATGGACAAGGCGTACGAACCCTCTTCAGCTATCGATGAAAAGGGAACAGTAGAAATATACCGTTAAGCGCAAGACAGTCGCGGACATAGCATTTCACCACAAGGGTATGGACAAGGAGCACATAGCCCCCTTGTAACTATTGCTGAAAACGGAAACAGTAGGAATATAACAACAAGCACAAGACAGTCGCGGATAGAGCATTTCATCAGACCAAAGTCCTGGGCTAAACGCAGGGGTGGCAGTTCACAGACTGCGAACCTTGCCATAACTTTTCAACAGAGCGCGTTGCTCGCGGGGAGACAACAACGTCAAAAGCGGGGGCATTCCAACAAGACGCATGAAAGTGGTAGGCTGCTGCGGGGACGCGCGCTACGATAGGAGTACGTACTTCGAAGTACCTTTTTTGACCCACACCGGGCTCATCAAGTGAGGGAATAAACATTTTATTAAGAACGTAATCATGCCTCTAATACATTGTTATTCGTCATGTGATACGCGATTGCTCATCAAGTCAGTACGTACGAGTAGCATTTTGTTGCCCATACTATTTTCGAAATGACGGGGAATACCAACCATTGTAATAAGGCCTGTTACACATTATTCCTCGTCGTATCATACGGTATGCGATTGCTCGTGGGTTATAACCCTCTTACTAAGTAAAGCACTGTACAAAACCCTACATCTGACTCTAACTCCAAGTACCCTATATCTGACTCTAACTCCAAGTACCTTTCATCTGACTCTAACCCCAAGTACCTTTATCTGACTAACTCCAAGTACCATATATCTGACTCCAACTCCAAGTACCCTATATCTGACTAACTCCAAGTACCTTTCATCTGACTCTAACCCCAAGTACCTTTTATCTGACTCTAACTCCAAGTACCTTATCTTCTGACTCCAACTCCAAGTACCCTATATCTGACTCCAACTCCAAGTACCGTATATCTGACTCAAACTCCAAGTACCCTATATCTGACTCTAACTCCCTAAAACAGGAGTGCAGTGTTAACAGCCCTAAAGGGACTAAGTGCACACATCTTCTCAAAGTCAGTTTTTGTGTGAGGTATGGTGGAGTTACGCGGAGCTCTAGGGTAGCATGCGTCCGGGGGAAAAGGTCACCGGCTGCGGAGCTTGATCTTCTCGGGTTTCCCGTCTTTGCCGGTGGAGGCGTTCTTCTCGCTCTTCCTCTTCTTCAGCGCCACGAGAGCCTCGCGACGCAGCGCGAGTCTCTTGACGTCCATCATGAGGCAAACAACCTAACGAGTGCAAGAGGATATATACGTGACGACGGCCGTGTCAGGCGTGCAGCCAATCGACGAGATTAGTACGGCTAATTGTGTCGCGATGGAAGCGCACGCACGTGCGGTGTCGTGCGATTGAGACCTGCTTGCATTAAAATAGTAGCGCTCTCTGCGCACACCACCGGCTTGGACTGATCAGTCGGTGTTTACACAAACCAAAAGCGCACGCTGCGAATTGTGCAAGCAACAAGCAACTCTTGTCGTCGGACGGGATAACACCACCAACACACACAGGGCGTAGGCAGGATTATCACCAACTGGTCCACCACCATCATCCCGACCACCACCACCATCATCACCCCCACCACCACAACAACCCCCACCACCACCAACACCAACACCACTACCACTACCACCACCACCACTACCACCACCATCACCACCACCACCATTACCACCACCACCACCAACAACAACCACCACCACCACCACCGTATTCCTTACATAAACACACCGCCGAACACTTGAACTACCAAAGCCGCTGCGAGGACAATACAAATGGCAGCCGACACGGCATAACCGTGGTACTACCGCAAAACTAAAAACCCAAAACCCGAATTCCAAGGGGCTGTTGCGTCAACCAAACTGGTGCGGTTTCAACCACTTCTGACGCGCGGTAAGGTAGGGGTGCTTTCAACCATTTCGTTTTTTCAGAGGCTTGCTTTCAACCATGCTTTTTTTCAGAGCCTCCTCATTTGAGCAGCTACCTCCCTCAAAACCTGGCTTTGAGTAAAAAACCTGAACGGGCAACACGAACAAAAAAGTCCAATCGCCTAGGTATACGCCAAAACGAAATATATATCAAAATATCACCATAATAGGTAGAGTAGTTCCTCGCTGAAGGAGCCCGGTTAGGCAGCAACAATGGCCAAAACTTGCTGCCCCTATAGTAGCATGTGTTCTCCAAAATAAAATTGGTACGGTTTGAACTGCTGCAAACACAGTCCAACCCTCCTCCCAAAGGATGTGTTTCCCAAAAAAAAACGTAGCTGCGGGGTTTAAAGGGGTCAACCAATGAAAACACCGCCCACATCAGCCGGCCACTGACCGTGTGACGCCCACAAAACATCGTGCTGCTCACGCATCGTACCCGGGTGCTAAACGTTTATCACCCGTCTGCCCCACCAGCCCCGACCTGGTTCGTGTGGGCGACGCCTTAGTCATCTGAGTTCAAACAAGGGCTGTATCGTATACCCGGTAACACACTATTACTAGACAACACATGCCCTCGGGCGAATAATTTAAGATGGTTTTGTCGACAGCAGGCAGAGTGCAAACGCCGAGCGGGGCGTGCATGGAAAGATCTCGGAAAGATCTCGACGAGATATTTCCAACGGTCCACGTTTTTTGTTGTGCGTGCCCCCCCCTCGGTTTGGAGAAAATCGACTGCGAACATCGTCCCAGGAGGGGGTTGTGTCAGTCATCTTGTTATTATCTTAAGCGTTACATATATTGTTATACGGTAACGAGATGAACACGTTCGTCGCGGTGTGCTTCACCTCTCGAGCCATCGTGCGAACACGAGCCCCTGCTTGCGCGTTGTCCCCTCCCCCCACCAACGCTTCTTCCCAGGTCTTAGCAGCACCGCCTCCGACACCACCGCCGCTGCTTGCGCTCTCGTGACCCTTAGGGTATCTCGTCAATCGCCTTACCGCTGGCACGTGGCTAAGCGCGTCCGCCAGACAGCCCTCTGGGCCGGAGAGCAGGAGCGATTTGAGCAGCCGTAGTCCCTCCGTGGCATGCCTCCACCTGGAAAGCAACCCCCGCAAGGAGATTGAGTGACAGTTGGGGATGATGATGGAGCGGTGGGGGCGGCTATGTCCGACGTATGTCGGGTCTGTGGTTCTTGCTGAGATCCGCCGGCGCCGACGTCGTGTTTTTGTTTTGTCTAAATGTTTCAAGGAAACGATAGTGGCGCGTATGAACAATGGTGCTGAAGCAAGAGTAGCATGTGACATAGGTCGACGTCACGCCGGGAGTAGGTGACGAATGGAGCTAGACTGCAAAAAGAGGATTCCCCGTTTGGCTTTCCTACTGTAGGTGTTTTGCTTTCTGTAGCTGATTCGCCCCTTGACAACTTTGAACTGCTCGAAATCAACGCAGTATAAAAAGGGTAAAGAGTGAACAACGATTAAGTGTATGCTACACAGTAGATCCAGATGGCCAACACAATAACAATGGTTGGTAACACCGTACGGGTGGACGAGACGCGTTCAACAAAAAAAAAAACGGTCGGCGGCTGTTTACAAATGAGCGAGATCGTTTGTGTTTCGTGTTTTGCTGGGTGCGATTTCCGCCAATTTGATACCTGGTATAATATATACCTGGTATTTGTTTCCCTCGCTCTCTGTACGTTTTTTACCACTCCAAAATTGTTGAAGCTTGTTTTGTAACCAGACTAGATTATGCCAACGGGCTAAGGTCAGAACAACAAGGTGCGAACAACAACAAAAACCACAACAACAACAACAACGCTTCGCCAGCCGACTACCGACTAGTTGTGCGGGCCACTCACTTGCTGCCTCGGCAATCGGATAGCCTCGTCCACACCGCCCGCATGATGCCCCCAACCGTGGCAGTATCTCGAGCTAACCTGCAACGCGAAGACGAAAGACACGGGCCACCGCCCTCTTCACCCTTTCATCTCACGCTAACTCCAAGTAGTTTGCCATTTTAAAGGGCTTAACTAACAGGTTACAATCAAACAGTATGCGCTATAGTTGTGCTTTAGCTGGCTTGGCGCGATCATTGAAGGCAGGGGGTAAGGCGGAAAGAGATCGGGTCTCGTCGAATGGACCAGTCGACTTCGCTGATCGACGCCTGCTGGTCAACGATGTCAAGGAACGAGGACGACGCCTCTCGCGAGTGAAAAACAGAAGACAAAAACCACGCACAAAACACAAACAAGAAACAGGAACGGGAGCAGAAACACACCATGCGCACGCGTTCAGATCTCATCGATGTCCACCTCACCGTACCACAATAGGCTTAAACTTGCTGCCACACCACCCAGTCCATCCAAGAACCCTTACCCCTGACATGTCCCGCCCCACCGCGTTGAGCCCACACGACTATCCCCTACGCGCGATCCACCCACCACCCACTCCAGCCTCCCGTCCAGAACCTCCAAGAAACCTCGACCAACATGTGTCGCATCACACCGTTCCAAGCCCGTCCGGCGGTCCAGCCCCAGCACCACCCTTTCAATATTTGTAGGAACGCTTGACTATCGCAGCAACACTGCCGGAGGTCGAAAACGGCGCAACAACCGCCTAGACGCGTAGGGCGGCCTCTCGATATAGGGCGGCCAAACTTCCTTCGCACGAGTGTCTTTGTTGTCTCTGGTTCTGATAAAATCACCAAGTTCACGTTTGTCGACTCCTCCAGTATAGACTATATGAGGCTCTTCCTCCTCTGCTGCTGCTGCTGTTGCTGCTGCTGCGGCTGCTGCTGCTGCTGCTCCTGCTTGCTGCTGTTCTGTATTGCTCTGCTGCTACTGCTGAGGTACTGCGTATGGGGGGCGCACACCTCTTGCGTCACCCTCATATATTTGGACTGCTCGTAGCAGTTTAGTTACGTATTACGGTATATGTAAACCGTTCTATGCATACACGCACCATGGAT
>JAYJMC010327519.1:0-11557 GCA_036873965.1 Neoagarum fimbriatum | reverse complement strand
AAGTTCGATTTTTTTTACATTAGTTTTTACTATAGTATTTTTGGTACTTTTAGCCATCTCAAGAACTACTGGTTGCGATACTTGTCATACATCATTGCTCTCAACCGGCAGAAATAAATACTTTGGTCCGAGTGGTACTTGGTTGTGTCGACAGACACAACGGAACTAAAAAAAAAAATGAAAAAAAAAAATTCATCAAAAAAGGGAGATTGAGGACATGCTGGGGATCGAACCCCGGGCGTCAGATTCGTAGTCTTAATCCTAATATTTATCCAACTTGCAGAACGAGCTTATAAAAAGTCAGACTATACTAGCTGTAACACAATAGTTTTCCTGGGTTTTCTTCTTCTTTCTGGAATATTTGTGAGTGATTGAAGTGAAGCTCATACTGTACATTGTCGGAGGGCAAACATAATAATAATAATATTAACGAAGTACTAGTACTAAATAGTACAAGGTATACTCGTACTCACAGTGGTGTCCAAGTCGTCGGTCACGGTGACCTTCTGGAAAATTCGGTCCCGGGTGTCCTTGTAGCATCCCGGCTCCTTGAAGACTCTCAGGTTCCGCGAGACGCCGTGCACACACAAGATACATACCGACATTCGTGCATCATTATTATTATCTTGACCATCCGACAATCAATGTGCAGCATGAGCTTCAACTTAGATCACTCACAAATATATTCCTAGAAATACGAGTACAACCAAGGGAACCAAAACAAAGGTATCCTACGCACGAATTCTGTCTAACTCTCTTCTGTACCTACTTCCAGCTCAACATCGATCTACCCACTTTCATCGTCTATTATTTAGTAGGGCTGGGCACTGGCACACAGTATGCACCAGGGCATTAATTAGTGGTTCGGCGTCTGTTGCGCGCAGCGCAACACGCCTGCGGCGCGTGTTGCGCGCCGGGCCGCCGGAGGCGAAAAAATTGCGATATATGCGCGAATATACGCCTGGAAAACACGTAACGAACTGCGTTTGAACGCCTGCCGAACCTCGAAAAGGCGTGTATCAGGATGCCTTGGGATGTCTTGGAGCAGAAACGAGCTGATCGCACTTACAGCACTTACACTCCCGAAGTCAGGAGCAGGAGTAGCTCGGGGCCAGCATCGCTGCACCCAGGTCAATCGATAAAAAAGAGAGAAATATATTAATACTATATTCGCCATTCGCCATAGTCGGTGATCGGTGACGTTCCCAGTTCCCAATGCCCAGTCTCTATGTCGTTTCCATGTTACGGCTCGAGTAGCACATCAGCAGCAGCAACAAACCTGAAAAAAAGACCCCCAACCGCCTGCGGCGAAAAAAAACGCGCAACACAATTTTCTCTTTTGTACCGGTCTATTAATAGGGTACCGCGTGCTCTCGTGCTCGTGCTCCCCAGGATGATCGATAATGCCCCAACTTTTCTTGAGTGTAGACGGGTATATAAAGTAGCGTTGAATGTAAAGCAAAGGGCCAACATGCAATCAATAATTGCAGGTTCAACTTCATGAAGAGCAGAACAAAGGCAGGTCCGTTTGAGCTTACAATATGGGCTACGACAGTAGTAATACCATAAACATAGCCCATACGTTTTGAGCAACTGGAGAGCTGCCAGGAGACAGCAGCAGCAGAGTACGCGGCTCATCCTTGCAGCTGCTTGGTCGTAGTGGTGATGCTGTTGCTGTGTTCCAGCAGGGCTTGGAGTGGAGCAGCAGCAGCAGCAGCAGTGTCCCAGCAAGGCTTGGTTAGGGTGAGTTTTGTAGGATATCACTCTGAACACAAACATATGGACCGTTGAGGTATAAAGATGAATATCAAACGGTGCATGCGTTCATGTGTCCGTGTTAATCAACGCAAGACAACCAGTCGTAGTAAAGGAAGCTGTCCGCATGGGCCGGCACATAGGTGCACACGCACATGCCCACACACGCCTACACCCGCAGCTCACACACGCACAAGAAATGGCCGTGGTTGTAACAAAGAGAAAACATGCTTGAAACGAGTGTGGTGCTGTACGGTGGCTAACCATTTTACAGCAGCAAGCAGGCGGAACAAAATGCAAAATGCCGAAAAAAGAAAAGTTGGGGCATTATCGATCATCCTGGGGAGCACGAGCACGAGAGCACGCGGTACCCTATGAATACACCGGTCCCCTAGCGCATTGCAACGACGAGCACTCGAGCACGACCACGAGCATTCGAGCACGAGCACGAGCGCTAGAGCACGAGCACGAGCACGCGAACGAGCACAAGCGAGCACGACACGAGTACGACACGAGCTGGAGCAAAGGGCACTCGAGCACAACAAACACGAACGAGCACGAGAGCACGAGAGCACGAGCACGAGCACCAACACTCGAGCACTCGAGCATGAGCACGAACACGAACAGAAGGTGGCCAGGCACTCAGTGGCAAATGTTTATTGTGGCGGGACAGGTTTTGGGGAGTTTAATTACGCAGGCGAAGCCTGCGGAAAATTTAGGAAACCCGCATATTTTGTCGTTTTCTTGTTTCTGATAAATTTGTGAGATACCTGGCCGTAATAATAAGAACCCACGATGGACCCAAACACCTATATATTAACCGATTTCTACTAACTGAATTTGGTTCTGATTAATATGTTCCCCCGTAAATTGGAAGTATGCCACTATCTCTACGAAATCGACGCTGATCTCAAAACGGATTTTTGCATTGGGTGCCCTGGTACAGTTCCAACAATACTAATGTCCATCTGTTGGCAAGATATGTCAATAAATGCTTCAAAAAGAGTCCCTGGAGTGAAGAGAAGAAGTGTGGCAGAGATGGCAACGGGCGCGTTGGAACGATATCCAGATTGTTCTTCGGCGTCAGTTGTCCACGTTCTGCGGAAGAAGCATTGGCCGCTGTTCCGTGAAACGCCCAAAATATGATGTCGCCTACAGAATGGAAAGAAACAAATTGAGGATGATATATCGTATTCCTGGTAGCCGCTTCGTCCGTTAACCCCATAACAGCGTACACAGAAATTCCATCAAGTGTCAAAAAGCCAACAATATCGACAGCCGAATTACTCACTACACAGGGGGCAAACGCACGTATCGAATCTCCCCCTAGCACGGTTCGGAAACGTCGGCTGCCTGTGCTCGAGACTAGTCACCAAACACTCCAGTCGCCCTCCGACCCCCTTCGTGTGAAACATAGTTGTGCCGAAACGGCCGCTCGTGTAAAGGTGCCCACATGTCTGACAGGTTGGCTTCGCTCTAGGTTTTGGCACGGGTTTCGGTGCTTCTACTCGCGGCTCCGGCGGGCGGGGGTTCCACGGCTGCAGTAGCACGGAGGAAGTGTGCTCGATTCCGAACTTTGGAGCGATTGTCCGTAGAGTGCTGCACGCCTGAATGGGCACGACATGGCAGGGGTCGCCGATTGCGACCTGCCCCCCCCCCCCAAGCACCCCCGCCCCGCCCCCTACCTCTCCTGCCAATCCCTTTCCAGCCCCCCGGTCCCCTACGCTACAATCTTCTGCAAGCGCCTGCCCCCCTGCTTCCTCTCCTTCATGCGCTGCTTGTGAAGCACCGACACTTCCACCGTCACCGTCAGCCCTCGTTTCGACCCCAGGCATACCAAGCACGTCAGTACCGCCCCCATCGTCTTCCCCAACGTCAACGCTGACAAGGTCCACCTCGTCCGACGTTGCCCCCTCCCCCCCTTCGACATCACCGCTGGGCATTGAAAATCGATCCAGCAGTGGTCGTGGCCGCGGCCGAACTCCAGCTGAATGAGCACGTGACGGGAAGACCAGTCTAGATCCATCCTGCAGAACACCAACAGAGGGGCCACGGTCGGTTCCTTGAGAAAAGACGCCTGGCTGCTCCACATGCACCCGCTGGCTCTTCCGTAGGTTTGCCACCGCCTCTAAGACCGGCTCCATTGTCCGCTTCATGTTCACCGTCTTCCGAGACTCCACCAGGAAATGTCGAAGGTCGGAGGGGCGCTTCCGGTTGATGAGGTTGGTTGAGTCCGGGACTAAAAGACCGGCCTGTACGAGGCGTTCGTCTTCATCGACGCCGCCGTTCCAGTCCAGTGACATCGCATCGAAATCGAAAGACTGGGTCGGGGGACCGCTTCCCGTCGGTACTACTACGAGGTACGAGAGCAACGACCTGTCGAATTTTCCAATCTCTGCCGTGGTGGTGACAGGCGTGAACGGACGGGTGCCAGGCTTCCCGCCCTGCATCTGCGCAAACAGTCTGGCAAACGGCGGCGTGATGGACACAATCAGTTAGCAATTACCGCTTTTGGACGTCATCAACCAAACGAAATAATACATAAGCCACGGCGACAGCAGCCGCCCATGCTGAAAGGTGGGACCTAACAGCACTGGCATAACAATTCAATATAACTCGCCTTGCAGATGTTGTGAGGCCGCCTCCGTAGACCCCATCTCTGCCCTCCCCCTCGTCGTCTGAGTCTCCTCCCTCTTCCACATCATCCACCAACTCGCTCGACGAAGACGCGTCCTCCTGGGGTGTCGTTACGAAGCCAACCACCTCTCCAGTGTCCGCGAAGTTCTTGGTTGACTCCCAAAATGGATATACTGGGTCCCTGTACATACCCGCCGCCTCCACTTGGATGTCCTCGATCGTGAAGAAGTCGTAGAAGTTCTTCATGTCCAACGGCAAACCTCGATGCTTGACTGTCAACGGATTCATTGTAAAACATGCATGCGAGGTGCGCACGAAAGACATATAGTGTTAAAGTGGTTTTACTGTCATGATGATGACGATGATGATCTCACGTTAGCTCATTTCCTTGAAAGCAGCCTGTGGTCACAAACCAGGCTAAAAATAGCGTCGCGATGGAAGAAAACACGTACTAATAGCACAGTATCCTGGTACAAAATAATACGTGCACCGCAGTACCGGTACGAAAGGAACGATACTACGGGCTGGGGTATACAATCTCGCATCACTTGCAAAACAAAAAAATACCAGGAAAAAATCCACGGTATGATACGTAAACTCTGCAAAAGAAAGTACAAGAAAAAAAACAACTACCAGGTGCGTACCAAAAAAACAAAAAAGGGGTAGTACGACGAAGGTAAAAAGCGAGGAAAAGAACAGAAAAATGAAAAGACAACACCACGTTGAACATCCCGCACTACCGTCGGCCAAAACAAACAACGCTTCAGACCAAACCGTGGATGGGAGCAAAAGGCACACCGTGCATCGTACCTGCCATGCGGTGATTTCGCCTGTGGTTGTGCACGATGAGGATCGAGCTCGCAAGCCGCGGAGACGTGCGGTGACCCCCCAACAGAGATCGCAAAGGCGTATGATACGCCTCGACCCGGTTGGTGCCGCGTGCCGAACGGAAAGTAGGCATACCGTATTTAGCACTGCGACCAGTGCAGTAGTACGGGGACAGAAACTCCGGGTCCTGGTCGCTCAGGCATCCTTGAAGGTGGGGCCGTAGGTTTTTCGCCGCTTTTGTCAAGCGCGGGGTGAAAAACCGTTCACCTGCATGGGGGCCGGTGCACAGACAGCGCTCGCTTCAGTCTGGGAGATTTCCACTTCTTATGCTATGAAATACAACATATGTCTAGCCAGTTACCTCACTCACAGGAAGAAGTATTGCAAGCGACCCATAAAATACACCTGGTACCTCGTATTCACTGTGTCAATGATCACCACCCGAACAAAGGGTCACCACACCTCCCTTACCTGTGGCGGAGTCTCGAATGTCCCGGAAAAGGTCGATGACGTCGTCAAACCGCTGAGTCGCAATTACTGGGGGTGGGATGACCTTTGGGACGAGGAGCTGGATCGTCGTGTTGTAGTTCTCAGATAGAAACCGATCTACGTCACGAGGGTCAAACGTAGGGTGCAGATCCATCACCGATTCCTTCAACTCAGCCACAGCACGCGGGTCTGCGATCGCAAGGGCGTCTCCCAGGCTCCTGCAGAACGGCCCAAACGCCCCGTGTCCTTTCCGGGCAGCATCTATGAGGCGATGCTTCGCGTGAAATAAATCGAGATTAACCAAAGGCTTAGGTGCATCTCTCGATGTGTTGCCCCTCGCTTCCTCACCACGCGCTTGTGAAAGCGGCGCCTTCCCGTTGTCCTCTCGCCCACCAGGCGTCGGACCTGCAACCCTGACGTCGGCGCCTTTCCCCGGAATGGAGTGCTCCGGCGGAGGCTCAGGTGGCAGCCGTACGTTCGTCTGCAATACAGCAACCAGTCGGGGGTAAGGAGCTGTGGTGGGCCTGAAAGCGCAACCTTGTGTACAATTAGTGGCCGCCAATAACGAAAGACGGAAAATCATGGCGATCAAAAACACCCCTCCCAAGGCCGCGTTTCAATGAAATTTAAACTAGGCGTGATACAACCATGACTGCTGCGTCAAGTTCAAGCGCATGCGAGAGGGTAACAACTTAACCATCGACTTACCGTGTCCCACAGCACCGCTGCTTGTAAACCAATCAGCTCAAGCGCTCGTGCCGCGCCACCCTCCTCGTCACAGTAAAGTGTAAGCGCTCCTGGAATGCGAATGACCGCCAGGTTGATCACCGTACGGTCAGTCACCCGCTGCCGACCAATCTTCAAGTCAGTCCGTCCCCAAGTACTTCCTTCGGGGTAGCTGACGACAGCTCCTTCGGCAACGCACCGCGTGTTCGTTCGCGTGTACAAACGTACAGTGGTGCCCGCGGCGAGAGACGCGGGATCCGGCTTCGGCATGAAAAATATAGGGTCGGCCCTTTCGATGATGTACCGCCATACCAGCGCTGACGCGAGGGAATCCAACCCGGCGTAGTCAGCCTGTCACAGCGAAAATAAAAAAGGATACACTGCTTTCAGCCGCGGCCACGTCATATGCTGTCTCGCAACATTTCACGATAGAGGCAACCATGATGCTTACCTGCTCCTGCGAGAGCGGGGCCTTCTCCCAATCACCCGTGCGCACGGACCCCTTCCTGAGCTGCCGCTCGAGAAATTTGACCACAAGAGCCGCAAGAGATCGGTTTCCAAGTGCGACGCCTATGTGTTTGCCGGCAAGCACCCCCACATCCACCGCGCCCGTACCGTCGACACCGTAGTCGGTCTTAACCCGACCAAGGTCAGCGCGCACAGCCACTCCAACCTGAAAGGTTTGTGCAATCGAGGTACCGGGGCGAGAAGAGAGCATGACGAATGAGCCATACTTTGGCGTCGGGAGCATGCACGTACCAACTAGCAACGAGTACAAAGCCTGAACATATTATGTGCTTCTCATAGAGGTCCAGTATATGATCTCACGGGTAACGTATTACGGGCGTCGAACAGCAGTGGAGGCTTCTTATAATAGCTATACTGGAGAAGACAGATACGATTTTTCTGCAGGTCGTTCATGACGATCCTCACCAGCAGCACGCTGTCGTTCTCCATCAGCTCCTTCAGAGCCTTTGGCATCACACCCGCCTCACTACCCCCCTGGGTCTTGACGTGAAAGACGACCGTGTAGCCACAAAGAGACGAGAGCTGAATAACCGCCACCTTTCCGCGACCGCGTAGCGACGGGGTCCACTCGCAGTCAAATCCGAGCCCTGTCTGGTGACCAGGTAAGCTCCGTGCGGACTCGCGTGCGAACTGGAGCAGCTGCGTGCAGGCATGGGCAGAGTGCGGGCAGTTTTCGGACCTCACAACAATGACGATAGGCTTCGTCTGGTCCGGGAAGGCGAGGTGAGGAAGACGCGAGGCACCCACGGCAGCGGGCACGGGGGTGACCTCCCCAGGGTCAGCAACCGCTGCCGGTCCCAAAATCTCCTGCAAGATGCTCCTGTCCGAGCAGCAGTTATCCGAAAAGACCACCTGTATTTGGGAGTAGAGGTGAATGCAAGGTTTTCGACCCGCGCAACCGAAATTCGTCAGGAGACACACGAACCCAGGCGAAAAACATCAAATGCCAACTCTTCGCCTGGTTCAGGAAAATTCTTGCACTCGTACGGACATTTCCCGATGTTGAACTTGATTGCCACGTTGGTGTGGGAACCAGTACGCGCGCGCATGTTTACCTTTATCGGGGGGAACCCCAGAGTCTGAATTCGGCGCGCCACGCCTTCCAGAACCGGCCTGGCCTCCTCCTGTGAACCCACAGTCACAGATTGCTTTGCGGCCTGGCAAAAATGCAAGAACGAAGGCCACATGAAAAACTCGTTAGAAACATACGATAAGCGTTGAGCAACGCAGGTGTGGTGTTGCAGCAGCTATCTATCTTGTTATATCGATACCCTAGCGTTGCCGGCTCACCTGGGCGATAACCTGATTGTGCTCGTTCATGACCGTGAGCAGTGAATGGTACACCTTGCTGCCGTTCACCCTGACGGCCTTCACCAGCTTGTGCGAATCGTCCAGAGCAAGATTCTCGCCGTCCACCAGCTGCGCGCTCCGCCGATACCACGGCCTTCTCGATTCGAACACTGCCTCCCACGCAGCTTGTAGAACACTTGCTGAAGGCGGCTTCCCGTTGTACCCGTTCTTGTCGCTGAATCCTCCAAACCGCGGAGGGGTTTGCAGTGTTTCGTTGTCGGCAGCGACCAAGGACGCCTGCCTTCCTCTTCTCTTCCGGCCCATCCGGAAAGTAAACCTACAACAGATGACATGTTGGTATGCAGCATAGAAGACACGTCAATATGAAGCACATCAGAGTGGGACAACGAACAGTCGTTCCGACTCGACCGACATAGGTACAAAAAGATCGTTACCCAAGCGAAATATGTTGATGCGAAAACAACTCATGGTGCCAGTAGACGTTCGTAAAGCAGCAAAGCATGAATAAGCAAGAAGCACTCGTACGTGCTTCACCCGGGAGCATCGACGACAGGCGTATTTTATGCGCATGGAATGTTGAATGCTCTCCGGGTTGAGGCGGCTTACACCGCGGCGACCTAGTGGAAGAAAGCTGACAGTGCAATTTTCAAAAAAAAAAATCTCACCAAGTTTCCCTCCGATGAAATTCCACTTTGTGGGCTTCCTCTATACGTGATTAGCGAGGGTCCGGAAGCCTTCCGTTGTCTCAAGGGTTTGCTCGATGCGGGTGATCAGCCTTCGATCTACCGCCGACAAGGGGAGGATTATCGCAGGAAATGCTTCCAGCAAATCTCGCGGTAGTCGACGAAGCACGTCCGGATGCCAAGGAGCGAACTTGGACCTGCAAAACACGCAGGCACCATTGTTAATAGCATATTTTATGAACGGGACTGTTCAGAACGCGGAGCGTATTGTACTCGTTGCGCCAGCCAGTACCCAGCAATACCGAATCTCAGTATGAATACAGGGCTGTAACACCGTACCTCGACTCCCCCCCCTTGGCCTTGCTCCCGTTCTCCTTTCTTGCACATGCGTTGCACTTGTGTTGAAATCCAAGGAGCTCGTAGTTGAAGTTCTCGCCGTAAACAAGTCGAGTTTTAGGGCACCACCCGTCGCTCACCACCTGACGAGAGCGCGGATGGCTTCAGAGTTCAGACTAGGCATCAAGACGTGCTCGCACACCCAAGCCGGTATGCCGTGGCTTACAACAATACGAGTACACACCTCGGACAGGACAGAACAGATCCTTATTTATGATCTCTATCCGGGCAGACAGATCCTACCTGGTAGGTCGATATCATCTGCATGGCCTAGAAAATGTTGCCGGGTGTGGAGCTGTATGATCTGCATGATCTAGCACACGTTTCCCGGATTGGATCTGTACTACACAGATCCTGCACAACATACCATAACGACAGGTACAGGATCTAGATGATCTAGATCATGATCTGTTCGAGGTGTGCAGACAGTATACAAACTCGTATTATACGTATAATAAACTGCTGTACCTGGTACCATCACTCGTACATAACACAAATATGATGTACGAATGCTTACGTAGTATGTACTGCGTCAACTTCATGATCAGTCCTCACGACTCACATGCTCGGGGCTCCCACAAAACGGGCACGGTGGTGCCGTCGTGTCGTCGTCAAACATCTCCCAGCAGACCAGGTAAATTGCTGTCGTGAGGTGGACGTCTCGATCCGGAACTGGAGACTTCTGCGGGTCGTCAGGAAAGAACCACGGCGAGCCTCGCAACAGTGACCCCGTTACCATCTGCTTGGTCCCATGCCCCTTGCGTTGGATACGAGCACCAACCTCTTTCTTCACCTCTTCACGGAACTTGCTCTGCACCGAGCCCTCAGCGATATACTGTGCGCTCCGCCCAAAGCGACCATCCGCTGATCGGGGTACCGGTGCTGCAGCCGACGGTGACGCGTCTGCTGTCGTACCATCGCCCGCTGCTGCTGGTGGTGGTGACATAGTCAACGGCTCCACATCATAGTCATCTGGGCGAGGTTCAGGGCCGAAAGGCACTTCCTCCCCTCTTGCGGCTTCCTCCCGACTCTCGGCGCTCTCAGTTGAGGCATCGGCAACAGGCGAAGCAGCAGCAGCAGCAGCAGCAGCAGCAGCAGCAGCAGCAGCAACGGTGGTGCTCGACGCTAGCGACGCCCACGGGCTCGCTCGCACTGGCGGCCCCAAACTTGGTGGGCGAGGCTGCCGGGGACCTCTCGGCCCAGGCCTGGCACCTTGACCCCTGTGTTGTGTTTTAGCGCCTGGTGGCCGACCTATCGTTGGCATGGTGCTGTGTGCTTGCTTGTCTGTTCTCGGGCAACGCCCTGTGTGCTGTGCTGTAATTGTGCTATACGTCGGTCTATAAGGTGTCGCTTCTGGATGCTCGCGAAAATGAAGGTATTTGATTGGTAGGTTGCTGGTGAAGATCGTAATTTGATTGGAACGTTGCTCGCGGTATCTGTCCCGCCCTGATCCGGACTCGCCAAATCAGATACAGATAGGCACGTATAATACCAGGTACCACAGGTACCCGATACCGGCATGTGTTTACCAATACCCGTACCAGTATGTGATAAAAAATACCGACATGATATTACACATGTCGGACAGATCATGATCTGTACTGTATGTAGATGATCTAGATCTTGCATCTGTCGTTATTGTATAATATGTGTTGTGTAGGATCTGTGAAAAACAGATCCAACCCAGGAATCATGTGTTAGAGCATCATGCAGATCATACGGCTCAACACCTGGCAGCAGGATCTAGGTAGACCATGCAGATCATGTAGACCAGAGATCTCTGTCTGCCCTTAACGACACATACGTATCATGAATATGGGGATCTGATCTATCCGATGTGTGAAAGATTTCCTCGTACTTACGTACGTACTCGTACTCTATACGTAGGCCATATATATCTAGAAAGCAGTTTACCAGCAGGAATATACTGCTGTTTAGGGCCCGTCCAAACGGTGGGAAAACAATAGCTAAAAACAAAAGCTAAAAAGCAAAAAAAGATGAACAGACTTTGCTTTTTCTGGTAAAAATGAGGATGGAGTACAAACGCAGCAAACGTGTGAAAAACAAAAGCTAAAAACGAAAACTAAAACGAGTCAACGGTCGGGGGGAGCACCAGCACTGATGCGCCGTCCAGCTGCGGTAGAGGCGGCGCCCAGCCCTGAGAAAAGAGGGGAGTGTGCCCACACGGTTGGCCGACCATGTCC
>JAYJMC010326456.1:0-11587 GCA_036873965.1 Neoagarum fimbriatum | reverse complement strand
TTGGGTTGGCGTCGGTTGGCAACAGCGCTGTAACCCCCGTAAGTATATATAACTGTGGGCCTAGGTTGGTATCGACGATGTTAAGCAGTAAATATATACTTCGAAGTATGTAAATGGGCGTTGGCCTCGGTTGTCAAAGACGCTGTAAAGCATGCCAATCACCGCGTGAGCTAGATAGACAACCAGGGTATCGTTTTTTTTATTTTGTTGTTTGGCGGTCACCATGATGGTGATTTCACCCTTCATGCGACTAACCGTCCACCTCACGGCGCTTCGCGCTTGGTGCACGCAATGTCTCCCTGGTTGGTGAAAGCCCGACGTGCTGCATCCCGGCATAGTAGGGATGCGTGGGTATATGGTCATACGACTACGGCCATGCACAAATTGAGTACCCACCGCTCCCCCCCCCCCCAGGCTTGCGAGTCTGCAAGTCCGCGTATTCTCTCTGCGTAATTGTTCCTGCGTTTTCTCTTCTCCATTCCTTTAAAATTTGGTTTAGTTGGTTTAGCTTTGATTTGCTTTAACTTCTGATGTTTTTTCTTTTATTGTTTGCTATTATGCGGTCGCCTCGGTGTCCTGTTGCCAGTCGTACGACTTATGTATCTGTACGCTGATTTTTTTTTTTTTTTTTTTTCGTGTGTGTACGATTTGCTAGAGTTCGTTGAAACAACCGTTGGCGACTTGTGCACTACTTTCTTAATCGTGTCTAAGTTAAATTTTGAAGCCTCCAGTTAGATAATGAAATCACTTCAATCTTTGTGCGACTCGCAGGATCTGTCCGTACGGTTCGACTTAGGAATCGGAAGGGAAGCTTCTTAGACCCGTCAACAGCCGCACCCGTCGTCTGGCGATATCAAGTACGTCAACAGTCTTGCCGCAAGGATGCTCATTCATTTGTTTTTTGGTGGCATGCCGCGGCCACTGTCGTTGCGATCCGCGGCAGTGCCCATGGAAATCCGTGGCGTGCTGCGGGTTGCCACAAGCCCCACGAACATGCCCACGGCAACACCCACGGCAAGCCCCATTGCATGCCATGTGAAACGATGGCCATCCAAGGGCTGCCGCGGTCACTTTGCTGGCAACTCCCACGACATTCCCATGGCATGCCGTGGCAATAAACCGTGCTGGCAAACCATGATAAGCCAGTGGCTGGCCGCTAATGGTGGCTGGTTAATAACGACAGAATAATAAGAAACAAAACTTAAATAAGTGAGAGCAGACCTAAACCAACACGAAAATATCCCGTAGGGCTTGCCGTTTTTTTACGTGGGGCTTGCTAATTGCCGTGGGGCTTGCCGTGGCGTGCCGTGGTTCTTGCAGTGGGGCTGCCCGTGGGACTTGTCATGGGCTTCCATTGCTTGCGATGGCATGCCGTAGCGATCTGTGGCAATTGCCATGGGTTGCCGTAGCTTGCCATGGGTTGCCATGGGCTCTTCCGCAGACTATCGCGAGAGTGGCCGAGGCATGAAAAAAAGAGTGATGTAATGTACATGCCTCAATATGCCCACGGTCCCAATTGGCCTACCGTGTTGTTTGCGCATCATGTTCCGCGCACAATTATTGTCAATGTCGCATTTGGTTGACGCATGAAGACGCGGATGCAAGTAACGTCTTGATCATTAGGTCCCCCCTCACCATACCATGGATCCGATTCGTGTTAACCCTTTCCGGCAATCCCGTTGTCCCCTTGCCATACTTCGTTGCGTCTCTGTGCCTTGTTGTTGTACGCACGTAGGGTTTGCTCAACCCTTGCTGCACAACGCCTGAAGACAACTTCTGGCAGAGGGAACGTGAATAAGTAACAAGAGGATGTCAGGTATGTTCTCGGGATGTCAGCGTGTGTAACGGGGTGCTGCTGCCGAATCGATACAGTCGGTCCATAGAAGACAAACACTGCTGGGGTAGAGTTTCCGGGCTGTTTTCGTCTATACAAGTGATCCAGGATAAACGTGGCAGGTCGGTGGTGAATCCGCCATCGATTGCCACCGCTCGGTCCTCAGGGGTGCGTTAAACTTGAAGTACCTCAGTGCCCGTTGCTCTGATGTGCTTCCGGTTTTCAAAGCTCCTCGAGACGAACTCTGCGATGTAGACAAGAGGCGGGTTCTGGGCCAGAGTTGAACGAAACTGAGAGGAGAGTTGAGGGATGCCGAGTACGCTTATCAAGCATCAGCAGGTTCGGCAACATACATGTGTTGCTGCTGCATGCACCGTAACTGTCATTGTACGAACCCTCGAACGCCCATGTTTGATCGTTCCTACCGGTCGGCATTGGTACCTACCCGGGGCAAAACTGAAACAGGAATTCTTGGCTTTTGCTCTGTGTTTCACCGCTGCATAATAGTGACATAGCACATCCCAATAAAGCAAACGCCTACTACAGCAGACAGAGACCCGCAAGCTCGGTCAGCTGCTGACTGAGTGGTTCAGTGGTCTGTCCTTGATAAACGCACACACAACTGCGAGTACCGGCAGCTCCCACCGTATTCAAAAACAAAATACTTCACGTAGAATCAGTATCCCCAGTACACCGAAGAAACAAACTACTGCCAGTACTCGCAGCATGAGAAGTATCGAACGCTTGCATTTTCAGTACCTCCCGTGTTTCCCCGCCAAAACCAATTTACTTCGCAGCGTAAGTGTATGTTATCTGCCAAAACCTGTGGGAAAAATTACCACGCATCAATTATCTCCACCGTGCGCAGATGCTCTCTGTTTGATTCATACTCCGAGTATACTGGGGTCGTTTTTACTAATGTGCGAGGACTCGCTGTATGAGCGTTACCAATGGACAGTCCTGGCAGTACGTGCAACCCAGAGACCCACAAACAATACGATCACGGCCAGTATTCCCAATATCGACCACCGATATCATTCAAGTGTAAGCGGTATCCACAGTACAGAACTGGGGAGTAGTCGCACTGTGAGCAGCATCAAACCGCGAACTACTACCTGTGCTCGCAAGGCGGTCCTTTTTTTCCCCCGTTAGAAGCATACCTTGTTCCCCACTATTACCAGCGTCTGTGGAACGTTTGAAGAAACGTATTATGCGGATTGATTATACTTATGAAAAATAGTTTGCACATACATGTCGCCCCAACGCCATTGGGGTGGAATGGCCGGCACCACGCCCTAGTACCACTTATACCCAGACTTCGTATGCAAAAGTGTAATTGCAAGAACCGGCAGCAATTACGTTTTGATCAGTTCCCCGTGCCAACCCAACCATGTACCAGGAAGGCGTTAGTATATATGGGGTGACTGTTGGTAACAGCTTCATGTGGTGCGGCATTGATGACGATTTGCTGATATTTAGGGCATACCCGCTGTTCAGCGAGGGGGAAAGCAAGCCACGGCCAGCGCTTGTTCCTGAGCAGTGTGTGCACCTTCGGTCGGGTCTGTTGGAGGGATTCGCGGGAAACCGTGTATTCACCAATTCGGGCGTCAAATCACAGACCAGTTGCCCAGCGATGAACGGCTACCATAAACAAGTTTGGTTCGATCGCTCATCATACCGACGGGATCAATCAATCAAACAATCAACTAAAAAGGGTCAACTTCCTGCGACCAGTTGGTTAGCGGTGCACTGCTACCATAGAACAGGTTTGGTGCGACCGCTCAGCCTCGTGACGGAGTCAATCAACCCAAGCAATCAACTAACAGTCAAGCTTCTGCGCCAAGCATCCTGCACGCATTCATTGGTTGCAAGGTAGGCCGAGCACTTCACCCATTCCCCCCTGATCGGTGAACAAAGCATCCAATTGTCCCACGGCTACCTGAAACTCATACTGGTACCTAACACCTAACGACAAACTCCCTATACTGGGCAAAAAAGGTTTGTCGGTTCATTGTTGCTATGATACCACCAAAACTATTATCGAAATATGAGGAGTAGGCCTTCCATAAACCAGTATCAGGTAAAAACGACTTCCTTCAATCATACTGCTGGGTCAAAGGTGCCAGGTACTTACAATAGTATGTTTCGACATATAACAATACGCATTATACTGTATGGCCGCTGTTAGTATTCTGACACCATAGTACCATCATAGCACAATGTCAAAATACGGAATGTTTCAATGCTAAACGCCTCCTACGGCAGGGGTGCAACCTGGTATTTGAGGAGCTCTCTACGTCACCCATAAGCTTGCCTTGAAACCCGATGAACAATGCCGCGACCTAGGTATACTTAGAAAATAGTTGGAAAAACAAACGATATTATGTACAGTACTATTGCTACAGTAGTAGTTCCTAACTTGAGGAGCATTGTCAGACAGAAAATATTTGCCTTCAAGGTGCAACCCCTATTAGTCAATCAATACTATCAGACACCAGGTATGCAGTATAGTACCAGGCATATATTATCAGATACCTGGTACCTGGTATATAGTATCAGACATGTAGTATCAGATATATGGCATCAGATATATAGTATCACTTAAATAGTATCAGATGTATAGTATCGGATATGTATACCAGGTATATTATATCAGCTTATAGTTGTACTCGTATGCCTATGCCATGCAAGCATAGCATATCAATGACAAGTCTCCCCTCGTGATTAATAGTGTGACCAAACAACACCATATTGCATCGTGCAATAAATAATCCTCGTTATGGCATGCTTGCTGCGGCGGCAGCACAGATTCCTCTGTTTCACAAATACAGCGGGTACACCAATTTTCAAGAGTGTATTACCGATACCCTGGTACACAACACAGGCCTGAGTACACAACGACGGCAATACACCGCAGACGAGGTATGTTTCCATCACATAAATATATCAGGTACTGTTGTAGACTAGAGTACCACGTACTGGCTGCTAGGTACACCCCAGGCACCCTTTGCTCAAATATACCGGGTTGATTAGCCAGGGAAGCACAAAAACAAACCTCGCCCAGACAATCCGATATATCACATGCCCCCCGCCCGTGCGCAGCTCCTCCTTGGCCCGTGCGTCCACACATCTCGCCCCACTGCACCAGACCGTTCGGCTTAAGCCCTTTTCCCTGGGTCAAACTGTTGCGTTCGTGCTCCACCGCATTGCCCATCCAACCGCTTCCTGCTGCTGTTGCTGTTGCTGTTGTTGCTGAAGTTGCTGATGCTGACAAGCGCAGCTCCCTCTCTCTCCCCGGCGTCACCAACCCCACCAGTCCGCCCCCCCCGAAAACGCATGCTGACGTTCCGCTCCAACTACACCAGCACCACAAAGCTCCACCACCCCACCATCACCGTAAAGCACCACCACCTCCAGCACCTCAGACTCAGGCTGCTCCGCTCCAAATCCACCACCATCATCACCAAGCTCCACCACCTCAGACTCAGACTGCTCCGTTGCAACCCCACCACCATGATCACCAAGCTCCATCGCCTCAGGCTCAGGTTGCTGGTATTGGTGCTGGTACGGCTCCCGCGGCTTCTGTTGTTGCTGCTGTTGTGGCTGCTGCCGCGCACCCCCACACTGTACTCCACGGCCCTCGTTCCATTCACCGCCCCCGTCCCACTCGTCGCCCCTCTACCATCCGTTGCCACGTTGCTGCCGAAGCAGCTCGTTCTCTGGCGTCTCAGTCGGCCTTGTAAACCACTCGCTGGAAGCCTGCAGGAGGGCCGACCGGCGGAATTGCGGTGGTGCCGTTGGCATGCATACGGGGGGCCGGGGCCGTGTGGCACTGCCTGGCCACGTGGCCGTAAGCTCCAGAGGTATTGCATGCCCCGGAAAAAGCGTTCGTCGCTCTTCCAATCGCGGCCTTATGCCCGAAGGCACGACACCGCTTGCACTGGTGCACTCCCCCCATCGTCGTTCTTGGTGGCGGAGGAGACTCCAGCTGATCCCCCCCGCGTCCGGTGTTGCCAACCCAAACAATCTCCGAATGTAGTTGCTGTTGCCCCCCAACTCCATACTGTTGCTGTTGCTGGTGCTGCCCGGCGCCTCCACACTGCTGCCGTTGTTGCTGCTGCCCGGCACCCCCATACTGCCGCTCCATGACAAAGCCACCCTGTTGCTGTGGCCAACCTCCCCGTCGCGTCACACCATGCCGCCACCAAACGTCTCAAAATGCTGCCGAAACAGCTCGTTCTCGTCACAGACATAACCACAATCCTTCAGCAGCTCCGGCCGGAGCACGATATCGTGTTTGAATCCGCCTCTGTCGAACGTGTCCATGCACGACACGTGACGCGGCGATGCCGTAATAGGGCAGAACAGAAGAGAGATGGTGGAATCCAAGCCCACACCACCAAACAACACACACGCGGGGCGTACCGATGTGACAGGCCCATTGTACAAACATTGATGAGTCGATCCTTATATTGTCACAGACCCTCGCCACGTACCATAATGTAATGTACCCAGGCCGTACCATTCCCTCCATCCGACTGCCTCGCGGGGCAAATCTCACATCGGATGGGCGCAGGCTTATGAAATAGTTCCTCGACATAAAATACGAAACCCCAGTATACATGAAAATCCCAGCAGACATCCGCAAACCAGTATCAAGTCACCGTATACCACAAACCTAAACTCCACACAGGTTCGGCCCTGGAAGATCGCGAGGTTCTCCTTCGGGTGTTCCAGGCAACGGGTGGAGAGTCCTGGGAGAGGCGTGATGGCTGGGCTACGGACGACGACGTCGGCAACTGGTACGGTGTTACCGCGAATGCCGAGGGCCGGGTTGTCGAGTTGAACCTGGCTGGGAACAAACTCGAAGGTGAGGCAAAATGAACACCGTTGGATTTTGCCCGACAAGGTGGGTGCATCTGCAGTAAAATACCCATTGTTGTGGTATGACCCCAAATGGTCATGTTGATTGATTGACCCTACTGTTGACCCATGCAACGATAGAGGTATCACTTTTTGGCGAAAACGACCGTTGTCTGACTGGCGGGCTGCTCAACCGAGGAACTACCCAATATCGTTCGAATACCATGAATGTTGTTCACTCTAGACCTAGGCCATGGGATCATGCATCGGGCTAAACGTTTAGTTTCTCTGAAAGTCAGGCTTTAGGTGAGGTGTGTAGCTCCTCATGTGAGGAGCCCCGGGAAAACATGTGCACCTCTACCGTAGCACGCGTCTGGTTGATGTTTATTTTTTAGTGGAAAAAATATAGATGCTGTTTTTGTGTCTTAGCTCGATGGAATTTTCGAGGCCGTGGTCGAGGAGACTCCCGGAACCAGGGGGATATTTTTCCGTTGAGTAAGAACGATCGAAATCTGACCTAGGCTGCTCGACAGAAGGTCGAGAGTCTGGTCAGCACAAAAACCAATCGACAAAGATATATGGCGTACCCAGAATATAGCGTACCTGGTAGTAATCTACGGCAGTGGAGGCCGGTGGCAAAACGGTAAGGGCTGGCACTGGCACAAACAGTAGGCTCGTAACTCAGCGGAGACTTGTCGTAACGGCGACACCAAATGCCAGCATGTGCTTGAGACCATGCCGCAGATATGTCGGTGCTGGGAGCATTTGTCATTTCGCATCTTTAAGATGGCGGGGTCGAGAATACAAGTGACGAGGTGAAGAGCTCAAGAACGACTTCCTCATACGAGGGACTTATACGAGGGACCCGACACCATCCGTAACGCCTGCCGATAATCGTCCGTTTGTTTGGGGTTTTATTATAGGACCATTCCCGCTTCTATTTTGCTGGAAATGCACAGGGTATATATGACGCACCCTACGATGTACTGTCAAAATCTTCTTCGAACACCCGTTACTTTGTGACTATTTAGATGTTTATTCAAGCGATTCTAGGTGCAGCTCGGCTATAAATACTTCGGCTCCCACAGCTTGCAGCGACCTCTCGCGCTGAATGTTGACTACGCACAGGCTGCTCAATCTACACTTACCCGTTAGAGGTATGACATATCCTCGGGCCTACTGACTGCTAGCTCACTTGGTTGTGCTGTACAATGTATATCATATGTTACAGAAGCACAGCCGGCGACGCGAATTCCTCCATGGTCCTTCTTGGTGGTTAGGCATGTTTGGGTGTTCGTCGGAGGTGCACACCTGAACGTCTTTGTGTTCACTTCCAGGAAAGACGAAGGGCCATACTCCCGCGTGTTGAGGGCAGCAGTGCGGACCAAGGGGAATTAAGGCCTTGGCCAAAGCCCAGGTTCATGATTAACAGCCAGACGAGCCCCAGATTCTTCTGATGTTATACCTTAAGCATACCCACTGAGCTATTCCCTGCTGCGGTGAAGGTAACCATGGTTTGGTTGCCACACCTTCCCCCAACCGTCATGTTAACAGCAAACAATTATCGGGGATATGATGAGCACACGGGGCATAGCCTTAATTTCACCTTGAACGCTATCCGTGTCCGTCTTGAACCTGGAGCGTTTTGTGTTGGCGCACCAAACGTGACATACACCGACTAGGTGTGATCGCTCTTTGGACGAGATTCGACACGATTTATTGCTGGTTTGAATCGATTGTTTGTTTCTCTGTCCCTTTCACTGCGGGTGAAAATCCCAAAGCATCTTGGCGATCTGGTGCTGTTTCCATTAGAGTTGGTAGAAAGGTTTTGGGAACGGGATACAATCGTATAGCATTCGCTACGAACTCGCAACCCAAACAATATGCAATGCTGTCAACCTGTTTGCGTTTGTGCCTGTGGCGTTCTTTCTATTGTTACCTGTAGTCCATCGTGGTCACGCCGGTCGGCCGCCCCTCTCGCGTCCCTGTACCTGCCTCACATTCCGATACTTTAATGGCTTCCAATGTATAGGGTCGAGGCGTTGAAGACGCACAATCATGTCTAATTGCTTTACGAGGTTCCGAACTTGTCCGCCAACAGACACCCGTATGGCGGCAGTTTGCACACACTATGCACTACCTTCCCTTCGTCGAAGAACTCCGATACACGGGGTTATCGCATGTTTGGTAAACACGTTCATCCCTCAACACCACCTCGCCAACAATCCGCCTTTGGCGGCATCATGTCGAACAATATCGCCTTGAATTGTTTTGAGCAGTCTGGGTCTCCCCGGCGTTTTATGGCGTTCTACTTTGAACTCAAAATGATTCGCACCATGTTGTTTGTGATCTAATGCAATCGAGAGATTATATCCTACACATTGGGTAGTAATTTTCCCCTCGTGTTAGGTTGTTTTGGGGTACAAATATTTTGCCGTGAAGTCCAGCCAACTCATGGCCGTAGCATTTACTGTGTATGTCGTGGTCTGTCGTGCAGGGTCTATCCCTGCCGTGCTGGGCAAGCTGGAGGCTTTGGTGCACCTCAACCTCGGCGACAACCAGTTGACAGGCAAGTATAGGGTTTAGCACCTTAATGTCATTTTCTTTCAGCCGCTCCGAGCCGCTCGGGGCAGTGACTACCGCAATGTTTTGCAGTATCAAGCTTTCACGCGTTTCTGTTCGTCGATACGCACCGCCTTGGTATGTGTTTGTTATTCTCCGGTAAAACAATACTTCCTCTGTGCCACAAGTAAAGGTCCTTATGATTACACAGACCCTTAGCCGTGTCCGATGTCGTAGGCGACACTTGTTTTGAAATCTTCGGTGTTTTTTTAGTTGAAGCCAGTTTTTTGTTTTGTTGTGCACGCACCACCCTGCATGCATGAATGGCCGAACCAAAATCAGTCGGCCCAAAAAAGGCCGTATTTAGCCCCTTTTCCAGGGGCAAAAAAGTGTCGGAAAAAAAGAAGAAAAAAAAACGTTAAACGTCCTCGCGGTCACTGGTGGGCGATGCTAAGTAGTCCCACGCCTTCGTGAAGGCCTGCTGATAATATTTTACCACCCCTTCTAACGTCCGTGCCCTCTGCCGCGCCGTCACCCCGGTATGCTCCACACTAAAGTCGTTATCGTCCATCTTACGGAGTGTTTGGTTGTAAACCTTGAAGCGGGTCTGCCAAACCCGTTCCAAGGTGTCACCGTCGTACTCCTCGTACTGCGAGAAGATAGTCTCCTTGTTGAGCTTCCGCAGCGCAGCGTATTTTGTTGGGGTAAGAAGTGACGGCCGCCCACTACGAGGTTTGTTTGAGAGGTCGAGTTCCCCGGTTTCGTTGATGTGAGTTTTGCACTCGGACCAATGTTTTATGGGGTAGCCAGCACCAACACCATAACGCTCCGCGAGGGGGTCTAGAATGCCCTTGGGCATTCTTGATTTGCCTGGCGGAATGGCCAACGCTGTCTCCACCGCCATGGCGTAACGGCGGCCCAACGATACTTCGGCGCCCCGTTTACGTTTTGGGGGGTACTAGTGGGCGTTCAAACGTCGGAAATAACATACATTCTCGAATACAATCGCAAAAACATCAAACACTTCCCAAAAACCCGCCAAAATTCCCAATTTTCGACCCACTAATTCTCAGAAAGCACCACTCGTTTTTTGTTTTTTTTTTAATGAGTATCACCAAATCTATAACTTTTCAACAAATCTAACTATAGCATCGTGGGAAGCTCCATTGGCGAGATACGATCTGCCCCCCATAAGGACCTTAATTTACTTATGACACAGAGGAAGTATGTAACTTAAGGCCAAGGATTTGTACAAGTACGGTGGCACTCGTCGCCCAGGTGGCCCAAACCCTCCCCCTAGGTGAGAATGGGGGTAGCCGCCGCCCCATAACACCAGTCTGACCTGTCACACTCCTGCCTGGTGGCTTTAGGGTACCGTGTAGATAATTGATACCAGATATGTCCCGTGCTACGATATATGGGCAGGAGCACATTCCGGCCAAACAATTTATGACTTACTGGCTCCTCAACTGAAAAGGAACTCCAACCAAAAGTCGTTTGTTTTAGTAGCATCTGCGTTTTAGACTATTTTTCGCCTCGTGCTTCACCGGGTGACTCGTACATGTTTTTGGTGCCTGTTTTGATTTGTCAACATCAGTTTTTGGGAGGGGTGTGTAGACCTCCTTACGTGAGGGCCCTTCCAAATAATATGGGTGCACCCCTCCCGTACTACTAGTAGCATGTGTCACAATTGTTCCCCCGGGATCCTGAGACGCGTGCTAGTAGTAGTATGGCAGGGAGTAGGGACGCACCTCATGTTTCTGAGGCTGCATGTTTGAGGAGCTGTCTACTATTACGGGGGCCATAGCAATCAGAACAACTCACTATTTTAAACCGGTACTACGATAGGAGGGTCATCTTTGGGCCCTCCTTTTTTCATTTGCGGTCTTACAAGCTTTTGTGTTTTTTCTTATTCGGGACATGCACCACCTGCTGGGATTGTGTTACGCTGCGCAAATAGCAACGAAACAGAGTGCGTTTTTTTTTCCGAGAGGAAGCAATGAGTCACCCTCAGAAGTGGCCTAGACACGGCAGTGACATGGGTTGCCCCCCCCCCACAGCATTCAGAGCAGAACTGGGAATGTACCCACATAAAACAAAATAGAGACGTGAGAAAGTGGCAGTATTAAGTAAGGAAAATGTCAGAAAAGAGGTTGCCAGCCATAGCTGATAGGGTTGTATGGGAGAAAGTAAAAAAGGGCGAACTGTCCAGAATAAGATGGGATAGCGTAGTCGACAAAATATAGAAGGATTTAGGAGGAGACCAAGAAGAGATACTGTCCATAGAGAAGTTTGGGGGGTACAAGACAGAAGTAAAAGAAAGGATAG
>JAYJMC010325375.1:0-11632 GCA_036873965.1 Neoagarum fimbriatum | reverse complement strand
ACGGACTACGTACTATATGTATATGTTCAGAGTGCTGCTGCTGCTGTGTGCGTTGCTATGCTACTACTACTACTACTGTTGTTGCTGCTTGCTGCGCTGCTGTTCATTATCGTGTACAGTACCTGCCACCCGAGGTGTTCTTCATTCAGCAGTACCTACCGTCAATGCTTTTATTACGAACGATCTCCAGTTTATTTACTGTAATACACCCCTTGGCAGTACGTATACCGTCGCTTTTGTACGGCCTCGGCATACCTATAAGAAACGTATTCCTCTCTGGACTATTGCGGGCATGCGCGTAGCCGCAGGCGGGCGTCAGCCCGCCGCGGCGAAGCCCCCCTTGTAATTATTAAAAATATAAATCGTTAATTGTAAATGTACCAAGTACTTGGTGTACCGGTAAACGTGATCGGGGCGCGAAATTGCAATAATACAGCTGTACCTGGTATGCGTGAATTTTATACCACATCACACATATGCATGCAATATACCCTCGCGGAGCAGGGGCGTTTACAGTGTCGTAAATGCATATTGTGTACGTAACGGGCACAGATCGTCGCAACCGAGTCGTCAGTGGTTCACCTGTTTGGCACAGGTGCCAACCACGGTGATGACACAGGTAACGTTACTGTATGTATATACCTGGTAGTCGAGAACATCACACAAAATCGCTAAATATAGGTCAGATATCAGGTGATATTTCACACGATGGATGTGATATATCACATGATATCTCATATACCTTACATATATCACATCTCATAGCGATATACCAGGTATAATAAAATACCCGTGATATGGACATGGCGAAGAAATATCAACTTTTGTGACTTAAGTAATGTTTTTTGGGGGTATATATATGGATATCATATACCCCCCAGGTTTTTACCGTTTACCAGGCTCTACTGCCCTGTGCCCTGTGTTCTGGCTGCTCATGAGTCTCTCTCGTGTGCGCCAGCAACGCACCATTTCGGCTCTTTGCACAAGAAAATGAACACAAAAAAACGACTTGGTCACTTTTAACACCAAGCGAATATTTCACGCGTGCATACCACGTTTGGCGATATTGTGGCTATTAAAGAGAGATATATAACTTGATAGGCGCTTAATTCGCCTCTAAACGACCAATATTGCGATTTTACTGAGTCTTATATATCTCTTATGTCCAAGGCATCAGTCATCAAACTATTGTTCATGCAATACATACACGCTGACTTGCAGCCAGAGTTTGTTTCTATATAAAACAGTTTGTCCAGTAAGGCTGGTTTCGACACAGTAGTGACACTCACAGGTTTATGCAACATGGTGTGACGACACTGTCAGCTACATATATCAAGGACGGAGCTGCGCACGAAGAGCGACCTGTACTGTCTCGAGAAATAGACAGTCCTGTTCGTAAGCGGCCGCCGTGGTAGTGTGATTGTCGCACAGAAGACTCCGTTCGAGGCTTGCACAGGCAGGATCAGAATGCACAAAGGTGCCAACCACAACAACGGACATCCAAACAATAATTTAACCTGTTTTGTCGGGCAAGTGTCGAACGCCACATGGGCCATAAGAGGTCCCGCGGAACGGCGATTGGTCACGAACACTGCAATAAACAGGATGTGGTATGCATACACAATTGACAACCTATTTTCCTTGCAGCTTTGCAGTTTCACTCAGACGATACATTTAGCCCAATCACGAACCATCGCCTACTATTATTGCCGAACACCAGCCGTGCCCGTGACACAATGCTCCTGCAGAACATTGATGGTCGCGACCTCGGCTGACTCCAGGGTATCACCTTCAACAAGGTGCCCTTCGTTGGCTCAGGTTGCGTGGTAAGCCAGGGGGTTCCACTTTCGAGCTCAAACGTTTCTCACGGTGGGAGTAACTACTACTTTCGACCATAGTAAGCAGAACCCACGATGTACCCAAAATCCTGTATATCCCCTTATGTTTTTCTAACCAAATTTGGTTGTGATTATTGTCGGCATGATCCTTCGATCCGAATTACCAAAATAAGAAAATAAAAAAAAAGTAATCGTTAGATCACTACCAGGTACCGGTACCTGGTAGCTCTTAACGTCCCAGGTTTCTCGAAAATCGGTTGTCCCATGAGACACAGAGCTCCTCAGGTGAAGAGTTAGAGTTTCACAAATATTGGGTGCTACTCCTGTTGAAGCACGCCTCTCACAGGACACATACTACGGTAGGGGTAGAGCACCAAAACGTTTCGGAGGCTTCCTCATACTCACGTGAGGCTCTCTGTTCCTCGACCGACAAACGGACGTTGAGAACACGTGAAAGTGCAATCCGAGGACAATCCCACATGGCCCGTACTGGTAGATACACGAATCAAATGATATATTGCAAAATAATCACAACAAGTAGTGGAAATGAAAAACGTCTCGACGAGCCCGCCAGGTATATAACTCTTTAGGCACATAACGGTGTTGTTACCTCTCTCGTAAAATACGCGTCTCGGTGCCCCAACTAAGAGAGGCGTGCTACAAGAGGGGTATCCCTTTCTTGCGATTTGTTTTTCTGACTGCCCGGGATCCTCAAGTGAAGAACTGTCCAATATCGATTTTATTTTAACAACATTGTTCTTCGTATGTCCGCGTGGCTGTGAGATTGCTCATCTGACTGCCCGCTCACGGTTCCTCAAATTCAGGTTTTGGGTGAGGCAGAGAGAGCGCCTCAAACGAGGGGACTCGGACAAATGTTTGGTTCACCCCTGCCGTAGCATGCAGCCTGACCATGTTACGCATCCCAAAACCAAAATGTCTCTTCCCCGGAAGGAACCACGTTTTATCACCTTGAACACCGTGGCGCTGTCGGGGGTCAGTGCAACAACTAATGAGAATCCGAACCTCCCAGAGGAGCACGGTGTCGTCTTCTTTCATGACTTTGTTCGCATCCTCAACATGCTGCCTCTTCCTCGGGCACGGGTTCGATTATTGAATGTGATGTCTTTCTTGATAACCAGGCTCGCATCGCAACCCTTTTACATATGTTTGCACTTGAAAAGGGGATAAACAAGGTCTCCTCCTCGGCAGGGTTATGTTACCACCCCGATAGTTTATCATTGATGATACGCACTGGTCGTCGCCGCTGCAGTACCGGAGTCCGTGTGCGTAGTCGGCGGGGTAAGAAGCATCTTCCCGGTTGTGTAGACACCCCAGGTTGTGACCGTACTCGTGGGCAACGCTATTATCGTCGAGACACGTCGATCCGACTACGGAGGTGCCGAAGACGTCGTTGGGCCATTCGTATAAAAATCTGTGGGGTGAGGAGAAGAAACAAAGGGGTAGACGGCCCAACCGGTAGGTACGACCTCGTAATAATGTTGCGTAAGCACCGGTCGTCTGCCGTTTCTTCGTTTCGAGATTCAGGTACGAGGCTATAAACGACATGTGAGAGGCGAAGCGTCAATGTCCCGCTAGTAGTGCTGCTTGTAAGGCATACTATGGTAGGGTTGGAAGTAATATTCCTGAGGCATCATCTCACTTGAGGACATCTCTACCTCATCCAAAACCTGTTCGTGATAAACCTGAAAGGGCAACCCGACGGACAGTAGTGCCATTGCCTGGACACTACCCTAAAAAAAACGACATTGGGTACTTCCTCGGCTGAGGAAGCCCCGTCCGTCAGACATGTATTTGACGAATAATGCTGCCCCTACCGTAGAACGCGTCTAGTGCGCGCTATCTGTCGACGGACACATTGGACGAGTGTACAGCTTACATCGCTCAATTAGTTTTGCGATTTGTCGACCGCAGCCGTTACGTTTAAACACATATAGAAGAGTAGCAGCCGCGCCCTCGTCGGCTACATGCGTAAATAGTGGCTCATATTGCATTTAATACTTAAACGTGCCGAGCGAACTTCTTGTACACAAAAACCAAAGCCCGTCGCTAACCATCAACCATTTGTTAATGGTGAAGCGAAAGCATGTCAAAACATTCGTTGCTGTCATCCTAGAGCAAGAAAGCCGGCACAAGGTGCCGAAGCCCGTCTCACATGCTGTTCTTTGTAGGATACAGTTCACCCTTCATGCGATTACCCGAACACCTCACGGCGCTTCGCGCGCAGTCCAAGCAATGTCTGAACATCGGACGTGCTCCGTCCCGGGATTGTTTGGATGCGAGGGTCTATGGTGAATATGACTATGGCTAGGCACGAATTGAGTCCCCCCCCCCATTCTATCCCCATACGACTACGCCCACGCATGATATGAATACACCCCCCACCCATAAGTAGACCTTGCGCACAACCTCCTACGGTGCAGCTCCCCCGCTCACGAAGGAACCCAGAATCATGCAAACGCTTTGTCTCACGCTCGTCCGCAGTGTCCGTCGTTGAAGTAGCCGATCATCTGCACCAGGTCTGCCCCCATAGCGTCCCGAAGGCTCCCGACGTCTTCATCGGAAGTCAGCTCATGCAGACTATCTTCTGTAATGGATGATGTGTGCTCGTAGGGTAGCTGCGCCAAAGAATCCGACGGATGTAGTTGTCGTGAAATTGTGTCACATGCGCTGCTGGGCCCCGGAGCGGGGTCAGAAACATTTACCTCAACACATCAGCTGTGAGAAGGAGTATTTTGTCGAAACTAAAGATATATTATATATATATCCCCATGATGGGTATGCCGGAGTTGTTTTACGGGGGGTTAAGGGTTGACGCGATCGAGATTTACCTCAATCAATAGGGTCCAGTTCATCGGTTAAGACACATCCGCTCTGTGATCAAGGCGGGCCGCGATGGGCCTCGACGACAGTCCGGGTGCTGGCCGCGGCGCCGACGAGTTGGCTGGAGGAGATGCATGATAAGCAATATATATGATGAACTAAACACCAGCAGTATAGTTACTTCTTTGTAGACGTCAGTGGCACATCTCAGCGTTCATGGTATCGCCTCTACGACTGCACCCCCATTTCAGAAAAAAGGTACTTCAAAATTGAGTTAGATATGTGTCCATGGACAGTGCAGTGGTAACATGATTTTATACCCACGGCAAGGTTTCACCGGAGCGTGACGGAGTCCAACCATCGGACGTGCTTTCAATACGTCCAGCATTAAGGTGCGGTGATGCCTTATTGTGTGTTCGGGTTTTCTCAATTGCGCGCATCCACTTCCTCTGCCTCTTGTCCCCAACGACATTCGCACACAATATTTTGCTCGGTTACCTCGAACAACATGTATGCCTCGTACCGGCAAGGTCACCCAAAATAAGATTTCCGGCGACTCATCGATTGCGCAATGTTGCTGGTTCAAACGTGCGGTTGCCGCCACGTTGGCATGGCCCAACTATAAATAGCAACGTATCCAGTCGTGGTGGTATTGCGGCACCCGATTTCTTGTCCCTGGAGTCATGCTACGGTAGAGAGGGGCACCTATGTCTTCAATGGCTCCTCTCACGAGGGGCTCTATGCCGCACCTACAAAAGCCTGTTTCTCTTGGGAAACCTTGTTCGTGCGCCCCACAAACAACGAACCTTAAGTGGAGCCAAATGAGGTTGCAAAACAATTGATTGGGTACACCCTCATTTGCGGAGGGACCCCCGCCACGATGGTATTTATGGGCGCAAGATTATCCGTCTACCGTAGCGTGAGTCTCACCAAACACCGCGTTCTAAACCCTCGTGCCAAACGAGGATTTGATACGACCGAAGCGAGCCGCTCAATTATACGACCGCCAAACGTTTAGGCGTGGGTACCTTTTGGGCTGGGTGAACTCGGACAGCGCTATTCGACCGACGGAAATACTTCATTGTTTTGTCATTCTATGCATTCCACCAGCGCAACAAGATGACGCCAGTTACACAAATCTACGAACACGAGATCCTCGCGAGAGTAACCCTGTATAGAACATTGCGAATTGAGGAAAATGCCGGTCTCGCATCACTGTGTACAGTAGTACATTTCATAATATGTTTTATGTATCGTACCAGGCCGATGTGAACGGCGTTGAAGAAGAGCGTAACCTCCGAGTTGACGAAGGCTTGGTTGGTCCTCGCAATGGTTTCGACAATGTTCGTCTCCATCTGGTCGGAGGAGATATCGCCAAGCACTCCCAAAGATTCGCTGCTGTACAGCACCATGACATCGATCTGCCGTTTTGGGGGACATGTACATCATGCGAAATGCGTTAGTATACGAAGTAGGTGGCAGCGGGGGGAAGATGGGATGGACTGTTGCCGTTCGTGAATACGATTCAATCTTCGATCTACCCGCTGGTAACACTGGTGAATCATGCATGTACTAAATGCGGGGCAACAGATAGACGCGGCGGCGATGTTTATGTGCACGGCTTCGGTGAAGCAACAAGGGTGGAATCCCTACAGAAGGACCGATGACAGAAAATAGCGACAAATCCTCTATGCTAGAAACCACACGTCAGATTATCGGTCAGGGAAACAGGGGGCGGTACATATGGGGCAGTATCCACACGTACCACAGTATCTCCATCGTCCTGGAGCCGACGATCAGACGGACTTGAGCTTGCGGTGGGGTTGGATTCTGTGCTCCTTCCTTCTACGTCGTCGCTGCCACCAAAGAGAGCGTACATGAGAGTACATGGAGTATTTCAACACAACGCTTTCGAATGAAGAAACAAATACAGTTAAAAATAATCGAAAAATAAAAGCGGTATCGCAATGCGGGATAATGCCGCTGTTTAACTGTGCTCGTATTTGACACCAACAGCTACGGCGACCGCGGCTCATCACATGCGTCGAAAGTTCGTATTTATGCTTCTTGTTTCCCGCAGTCTTTCAAAGTGGTGTATTTTGCGCCGTGTATCACGTGTTGTCGCGCCGTGGATTCGGGGGGATGGTCTACGATTTTGTCCCTTATCACGACGGTATCGGGCCTTACACGCGACGGAATCCGAACACCTGGCCATTATTATAATACGCATGCAGCAGTTTTAAAAGGCTAAAGCAAATACAGGAACCCTCTGGTGGAGTTTAGCTCGCACAAATCTTTCGTCTTGAACGTAACCAGACGAGGTCAAGTGATCGGTGTCTGAGACGGTCGTGCAGGCTACATACTGAAACAAATAATATCTCGAGCGCAATCGCAAACGTTGCAGGATCGCGTGTGAACCATCGACTGTACAACCGCACTAGTTCGAACGCTCGGAGACCGTGGATCCGTATGCCCATTGAGGTCATGTTGCGACTTCAGTCGCCTAGGTGTTGGTAAACGCTTTGGAAGAAGCACTTTCGGCAGTGGCTGCGGGGATTCGTGATACGCCCGCCATTGCTGTAGATAGGTGCCACACACCCACCTACACCGTCGTGTACGCAACGTCCGCCCACACTACAGTAATTGCCGACAAAACTCGACGGCACGGTCTGACGAATCTCAACCATTGTTGCTCTGCCCATCATTCCGCAGCGCGTTCAATGCACGAATATACCGAACAAACCGTCACGAAAAAACTAAAATATTGGTGTATTCGCATGTCAGCAACTCGCCGTAGTGCCAGTCGAGTTGGAGGCAGGTTTTAACATTCCGGGAGATATCTCACGGTAGGGGTACCGTGGGTTTGGCTCAATAATTGTCTGACCGGTTGAGCTCTCTTCAAGCGAGAAACTACCGGTTAGTAAAACTTATTTTTTCGAGTGTGTTTATTTTAGGGCTAGCGAATAAAAATGTCTGGTCGGGTTACGCGAACAACTTTCATCGAAGTCATATTTCCGGTGAGATATTGAACTCCTCATATGAGGAGCTCGGACGTTAAAGCACAACCCCTACAGCAGTGGGAATGCTGCCGGAAAGAGACTTACACAAAGATGGCGCTTCGTGTAATGGTGGCGTTGTTGGGAGATATTCCCTCGCCAGGCCCGTCGAACTCAACCGCGACCTGTGAAATTACGCAGCACGCACTGTTAACAGCTCAGGGGTGCAAAAATACGGAAATCTAAGCAACCCAGAAGAAAGTCATCCTCTGGGCATACAGTGTACCTCGAGTGCACAACATAACACAACACCCCCCGCCCCGACAGTCCAATAAGATGCAAACAAAAGAACATCCCTTCGGAAAGGGCGCAAGGCGTACAGTGCCTGCTACCATAGGGCTAGCACGTCGTGGCCTAAATGTGTTCTGGCCAACGCGGCTCCTGTACTTCGGAGGCACCCAATACATTAAGAAATTTCGTTCATGTTTTTACTAAATGTACTCCCTGTATACCTGGGCCATCAAAGCGTTCGTCGGGCTTAGCGTATAATGTTGTCCAAAGTCATATTTGTGTACCGTATAGAGCGGCTCATAATCAACGAGTGCTACCCCAACCGTAGAACGCCCCTTAGGGAAACCCCACGCATTGAATGGGACTATACAACTGGTTCCAACCAAAATGTCTCCGTGAGTCACAGATCGCTTGTGGGCAAGATCTAGGTGGATCGGAAAACGTGCGAACCATGATGACGCTGGGAGGGTGCGGTTTGACCCTGCCAGCCTTTCCGACTCCCACGCCGCGAAATAATAACTCCTCTGTCGAGAGAATAGGATTTCTCGGGCATGTCAAATATCGAATTGACATTTTTCGCATCTTCCAAAACAAAAACGAGAGGAGTAGACGGAGGGTAGAGACGACGTGAAACTACAACATATCCGCGGGGAAAGCCGCAGAAAGCGAAGAAAGATGTGGACCGTTTCAGGCGGGATGAAAACGGCTTCGGCTGTAACCCAAGATCACAGCAACGAAGTATATGCCCTGTTATTCGTGTCTAGACACTCGCCGCCCATGTGTTTCTGGTGTTGGCCTTTGCAACATATTCCAGACGGAACACCACACGAACCTCTTGTGGACTGAACCCCCGGTTTGGGGTATCGTTACTTGGAACTAAAGTCAAGTACAGGACTCGTGCTACTGTAAGGAGGGCACCTGCAGGTCCTTTTTTTTCTAGCCGATCGTAGCCACTCGGAATAGTGACTACGCTGTTTTGTTGCAGCCTTACGCTTTTATGTTTTTTTGTTTTTCTTTTGCGACATGAACCACACCGGGATGGTGCGCTATGCTGCGCCCACAAAACAAAATACATCTCTGATTTGAAGAGAGGTGACGAGTCACTAGCCCGAGTAGCGTAGCCTAAACGTGGTAGTGAGAATTGGGAAACGCTCCCCTGCCGTAGCACAAGTCATAGATGTGTGTATCAGCGGAATACTACAAGGGTTATGTACAATTTTAGGCATGGGGCAAGCTGCCGAAGAAACGGGAACGACACGTTGTCAGGCGATCAGCGCTGCTCACCTCAACCAGGCATAAGTGCGTAATCGACCCATACCAAGGAATCGTGTTGACTATGCTAGTTGACCCGTCGACACTCCGCTTCGTAACCTTCAGGAGAAACGTCTACAAACAAACGAGTAACGCGACAAACGAGTGCATAGTGTAGTTATAGGGCCGGATTGAGTCGGTCAGATACGTGGTTGGATGATCAGTACCGTTTCTATTTTCGGATTTCAAGCACATGCGGCTGCTGTCTGGCAGACAGGTCTGTTGTAGTCGGCAATAAACTTTGGGGGTAATGTGCGAAGCGTAGGGAGCAAGTATTCGTGAACAATGTAGATGGAAAACATCCCGATGGTATAATAGGACCAGCGTGAACAGGAAGACCGTGTGGCGGGGGAGGTTTGATGGAAAACTCAATAATGTCAGGAAAACGCACTGTAGCAGTTAACCACCTGTCTGGGGTGTTTTCTCTATAAAAGTAGCTGCATCACGCCCTATGCCCAATACGAACCCATTGGGTTTCAAGTCATATGGCGTTTCTGAGTATTTGCCGATGCAGTGAATACAACGACGCCACCGATTCGAATATTCTGGAAACATGCTTTCTGCAATATGATTGGACATACAGATTCCGACGCGCGCTACGGTAGGGGTGCAGGTATTTTTCCCTGGCATCCTCACGTGAGGAGCTCCACACCTCACCCAAAACCCGACTCTCAGAGAAATTAAACGTTTAGCCCGATGCATAATCCCATGGCCTAGGTCTAGAACGAACAACGTTCTTGGTATTCGAACGTCATTGGGTAGTTCCTCGGTTGAGCAGCCCGCCAGTCAGAAATCTTTTCGCCAAAAAGTGATACCTCTATCGTAGCATGGGTCGTTGGTTGGTTGATTAGTTGGCTGGTTGAATGGTTTGTTACATGGTTGGCAGGAGAGATCAAGGCAAGAGAAGGTAGGTGGGTTGGTTGGTAGGCAGGAGAAAAGAGGAAGAAAACAAGAAGGTTTGTTGGTTGGATCGCTGGGTGGGTGGATAAATGGGTGGGCGGGTGATGTGTTCGGACTGTCGGTTGGTTGTTACATGGTGAGATGGTTGGTGTTTTTTTGGTTTTGATTGGTCGGTGTGTTGGGTTGGTTGGTTGGTGGGTCGGTCCGTTGGTTTTGATCGATGGTTGGGTTTTTTTTTTTTCATTGGTTGGATGGTTCTATAACAGCTGTTTTTTTTCGAATTTGTTTTTTGCGTGTTTTGGATTCGTTGAGTTTATGTTTTCTGTGTTTTCTCGACTTTCTTTTTGTTTGATCGTGGAGTTCATTTTTTATGTTTTCTATGTCTCTGTATACATTTGTCGAGCAGGCGCCTAAAAAGGCTGGCGCTGGCGGGTCTCTGATGGGCAAGTTCATCAGCGGGGGGGGCAAGAAGGATCGAAGCGTGGGCTACGGCGGGGACGATCACGAAGACAGCCCCACCAATGGTGCTGCGGTACGTTTCCACATGCCAGTATTTCCACATGCCAGTATTTCCACATGCCAGTATTTCCACATACCAGTATTTCCACATACGTACCAGTATTTCCACATACTGTTCCAGTATTCCAGTATTTTTACATACCAATATTTCCACGTACCAGTATTTCCACGTACCAGTATTTCCACGTACCAGTATTTCCGCATACCAATATTTCCACGTGCTGTATCAGTATTTCCACACACAAGTATTTCCACATACCAGTGTTTCTACATACCAGCATTAATTGTTGATTTTCGTTGTTGGTTTTCTTCTTTTTGTTTTCTCACTTACCGGTACCTGTTACGTTTATTTGATGTCCTGGTATTTTCGTTGTTTCATTATGATTTCTCTTTTTAAATCTCGTCATGACATCAAATACGACGATATCTCCTATTTTTTACGGGGGACCATAGTAAAAAATAGGACCAAATATTGTTAGCAAAAATAGGTATATATATAGGTTTTTGTGTGTACCGTAGGTCCTGTTTACTACGGTCCCCCGTAAATATGTGCCTATGTTTTCCTTTTTGTTTTCGAGCGAATGCGAGCTACTAATTTTGACGTCGCCAAAAAATGTAGAAATCCATGTTGAGTTTGCCTCTAGCGTCCGACGTACGCCGTCCAGCAACGCACACAAGGTGACGACAGGTACAAATATCCCGCTGCGCGAGTTCCTAGCGACAGCGAGAGTATCTTGGTCTCCTAACTCGCAACAATGATACTTCCGAAGTATCCCCTTTCCCGATTGCATTTTCATATTTTCCGATGTCCCTGTTTTCACAATTTTGTTACTATTTTAGATGGTGGGCATCATGGACGACGATGACGACTCGGAAGACGATGGCGTGCCAATGGTTGGAACATGGGTGAGACGCCTACAACTTTCAGGAGGGAGG
>JAYJMC010324323.1:0-11634 GCA_036873965.1 Neoagarum fimbriatum | reverse complement strand
TTGACGATCAGTTGGCACGATCGGATGAAGCCGGTGTGCGCGATGATGATATTCAAATACAAGGGTGGGGATTACTTGAGCAGGTAGAAATTGCCATTCATCAACAACGTTATGAAGACGCGAGAGACCTCACGTTGGCTGCAGCAGAGCTTGGCCCGGTTATTGGTCGACCAGAAGAAATCTGGTTACATGGCATGTTGGCCGCTGTCTATCTGCATTTAGAGCAAATGGACTTAGCGAGAAACTCTGCGCAAGAAGCATACAACAGACTATCAAAAGCACCACCGACGGCATTTTATGTTTTGGAGGGCTATGCAGGCACTGTTGAGGTATTTAATAAACTAGCACAAGAAACAAATGATCCTGCAGATGCAATTTTGGCTGCTGAATCTTTAGGCCATCTAAAACGCTTTGCCGATGTGTTTACTGTTGCAGATCCGCGCGCACATCTCTGGCAAGGCGTACTCGAGTTGCAGCAAAACCAGCAAACTCAAGCCCTAGCATCTTGGAAAAAAGGCCTAGAGCAAGCGGAAAAAATGGGCATGCTTTACGAAGCTGGGCTTTTGCATTTTGAATTAGGCCAGAACGTTAGTGATAACGTCGACAAGCAAAAGCACATCGACAGCGCTAGACAAGCATTTACGCAATTCGATGCACCGAGTCGAATGAATAGCTTAAAAGCATAGTTGTGGACGTTTAGCTTTTTGAGTCTAACAATGAGAGAAACTTGCTAAAAGACAAAGCATCGGACATATCACCACACAAGCGATTGAGATAGAGCTCAGAAATAACTGACGCATCATCAAAAACCGTAATATCCAATACGATTTATTCGCCGCGCTCAAAGGTGGCGTTTGGGGATTGGAAGACTTCCTAGAAGTCAAAGCAATCGGCGGTTGGCACGCCTAAGCCATTAGGTTTAAGTAAAACTAACCAGATACGATTTCTAAGAAAAAATAGCTACTAACTCGCATCGGACTTAGTCACCGAAGCGACAAACGCGATCGGGGGTGACAAAATCTACAATGCCCCCCACCTCTTTGTAGGTCGGACTTGAGTCCGTCAACTGAGCACAGCGCACAGTGCCGCCAATTAGTTTTAGCTAGAGGCGACTACCTCAAAACAAATCAATGTTGTGCCTGTTTGTTCTCGTACTTAAACTTTCCTCTTTTTATCTGAATAATCGGCAGTACAATTACTAGCACAATAAATCCCGCAGCTACAGTACAGTAAATACCGAAAATAAATGCCTTGTGAATGCCTTCTTCACATTCTTCAGCGGCATCAAAAAATTCACTCCCAGGCAGAAGATGTATAGTGCTCAGAACCAGATGTATTAAGCCCATAAAGTATTCTGATTCTGCTATCAGCACAGTCGCAATCACAAAAGCCAGTACCAGTGCGATCATCGGCATTATGGGATAAGGTCTACATAGAAAAAGCCAATAGAGAATCAAGACCACCCAAAATTTTTGAGCGATTAACTGCAGGATACTATCTAGAGGCACGGGCGGTCCTTGCTTTAAGTCTAAGACACTAATCCTAGTGCAAAGCCTGCAAATTACCTTGACCTAAAGCACCTAATTTAGCTTCCGCAGAGGCTTGTCATAACCCTATAAAAACCACACATCGTGCATTAGGCCAATGCCCTCTCCAGCCTTCATCAGTAGTTGAAAAAACAATAGCTCTGCTTCAATTCATCAGCCGCCGAGCGGCACGACTTAACTGAAATGGCGCGCGCATTAACCGCCATCGAGAGATTTTTACTGTAGTGCCAAGTTTTCACCACTTTTTCAAGTCTAAAATCTAGGCTAATTACTTTGAGTTACGCAGCGATCTAATGGCTATTAATTTGCGTTGAATAGCCTTATAACTACTAAAATCACAGTTATAATTTTGGGGGAGGAGAATCATATGCAAAACCGAACATCCTATACAGTATTGACAGCAGGCCTTGCTGTCGCCTCACTGCTCTTTGTACCCAGCGCTTCCGCAAACGATGTGTCGGCTGCCGGCACATCTATGCCATCCGAGCACTCAAAATTTGCGTTTGGTATTCAACTCGCCCCTCTCACTGTTGGCTTGAGTATCAAATACCAGCCCCTAGAGAATTGGGCTGTGCAATTGGCCGTTACCCCAGGTGGAGACGATACCTATGTCACGCTTCGTGGCCTACGGAAATTGCAACGATCCACTTTTTGGAGCAGCTATTTTTTTGCCGGAGTCGCCCATGGCCAGTCCAGCAACGAAGTCTACCAAAACGATACAAGTAGCTTCACAACCGTTACAGACGAAGAAACCGTCGTGACCACCGGCATGGGGGTTGAGTGGGGCTGGCAGGCTAAAAATGCCAACCGACCGCCAATGTTTACCAGTTTAGAGTTTGGTCTTAGCTATTGATCAGATACATCTGTAGATGAAGTCTCTGACAGCGGTATCCAACTCGCCCTTGGCTTAGGCCTGCACTACCATTTTTAGCCCATACGCTTTGCGACTGTCGACAACGGCGTGATTTTTCACGCCGGCTCTCCCCATCGATTTAGGCTCGCATTCGCCGATCAATAACTCTGATTCAATTCATCAGCCGCCGGAATCTCACGCTCTCGTTTGGTCATGTACTCTTGCAGCGCTTCATCCACGCCCTCGTCTAACTTGGGTTCTTGATACTCACTGAGCATTTTTTTGGCACGCTTCAGCGCACGCTCTGTGATCTCCATACTGCCATCGGCGACCCACTGCTCAATGGAGTTGTTGTCAAACATCTCGGGCATAAAGTACGCCGTCTGAAAATTCTCCAGCGTGTGTGGATGCCCCAAATAGTGACCACCCGGGCCAACATCGGCAACGGCACCCAATGCTTCGTCAAAGTCACTCCAGTTGACGCCCTCGGCCATGCGATACGCCATTGCACACTGCTCAGCGTCGACAATAAACTTAGCCACCGAACAGTGCATGCCCGCTTCGCTCCAACCGGCCGAGTGCCAAATATAGTTGGCACCTGAGTGCATCACTGCAGAAAGTGTCGTCGCAGACTCATAGCCCGCCTGAGCGTCAAAGGTTTTGGAACCGCCTAATGTATTGGAGGTGCGCCAAGGCACGTCGTAATGTCTTGCCATCTGGCCAATCATGAAATTCATCAGTGATATCTCAGGTGTGCCCGCCATAGGCGCACCAGACTTCATCGATACCGTAGACAGATAGTGCCCATAGATAGCGGGAGCGCCCTTGCGAATGACTTGGGTATAAGCCAAGGCTAACAAAGCCTCAGCATTGAGCTGTGCCACCGATACCGCTACTGACGCAGGCGTGTTTGCACCGCCAAGCACAAAAGGTGAACACAACACTGGCTGGTTGCGTTTACAAAAAGCGCGCATGGCACCCAGCATGGTCTCGTCCCAAACCAAGGGCGAATTGCCATTGCAGTTGCCCGTAGTCACCGCGTTCTCTTCGAGAAATTGATCACCGAACAACACGGCGCACATCTCAATCACATCCTCGGCGTTTTTAGGGCTGGTGGTCATGCCCATAAACATCTTGTCCGAGTATTTCATCGAGGAGTACGTTATACGCAAATGCCGTTGGCTGATCGGGTGATCGTAGGGCTCAACAATATGATGTGCCGAGCTGTGCATGGATGGCAGCATGTGCGCGAGCTTATGAAACATCGCCAGATCATCCAGCGTGGGTGTACGCCGCACGTCTTCCAAGTCGCGCAGATAAGGCGCACCTGTCATCGGCACAAAAACTGAATTGCGACCGCCCGCCTCTACGTTGTTAGCCGGATTGCGCGCCTTGTAGCTGATACTGCTGGGAATGGACTTGATCAACTCTCGCACCAGCCCGCGATCTAGGTAGACCCGATCGCCTTCAACCTTAGCGCCAACTCGCTTCCAGTCAGCCAACGCGATGTCGTCACGGAACACCACACCGACATTCTCAAGGATATGCATAGAGGCTTCGTCGATACGCTCAACCTGCGAGCCGTCCATGACCTCGCACAAAGGCAAAGTGTTTTTAAGGCCTGGCAGCATTGTGAAGTTGGGCTTTAATCGCTTGGCGCGATGCGCTGCACGTCCACCGACACGCGGGTTCCGCCTTTCAGCTTTGTCGACCATTTGCCCTTTCTCCTATTGTTTAGAGCAATCTAGCAGCAGTCGCAAAGCGCAGTCCGCACAAAGACGAATTATCAACACGAAAAGCGACCTTTGGCCTCTATTTGTCTGCGATAATCATCAAAGATTGATCGAATGTCAGTAACTCTCGGTCTGATTTTTGGAGCGGAACATCAACGGCTCAAAGTAAGAAAACTCCATTATTTTCTTTTATAATCATGTCCTTACAACGGGCTTAAAACACCGTAAGCTTACGTGAGGAACTGCTCACCGCTAAGACTGTCGAAAGCAACCTATCTGAAATCCAACAACTCATCACAGCTGCCAACCACTCACTCACTCACTGCGCCATGACGACTTCCTCCTCCACCTTATTTCGCTTAGCTTTGCTATACCTCGCCACGACTAACGACAGCAATTGTTAGAAACAGCCACCACCGTCACTTTTTGCCACACTAAAAAAGGATCAAACCCCTATGCCTTTTTCGTCCAAAAAATTGATCGCTAGCATCTCGTTGGCAGCTTTACTCGGTGCCTGCAACAGTAGCTCTACGCCAGAGACCGGCGGATTGACGACACCCATCGGTGTGCCACCTGTAGGCACCCTAACCGTCAACCCTGAGATCGGCGGACTAATCACACGTTTGAGCGATAGCGCTGCTAACCCAGCCACCGGCGCCAATTTGAAATTAATTAAGACGGACTACTCGCGAATACAAGCTGAGAATGCCGACGCATCCGAGCTGCTGGTCTTCGCAGTCAATGACGACTCCTATACACAATATGCACTGCTCTCCACGACGGGTGGTGTTGCACGACCTATTGACCTGCCCGCCGGCAATATCTCAGGCCTGAGTACGCTTCATGATGAGGCGGAGGCCAGATGGCATCCGACCGACCCCAATCGACTGCGATTTATTCAAGGACAAAATTCCTACTTAGGCAGTTTAAAATTATTCGAATACAACATCTCTGACAACAGCGTCAACGAGCTCGCCGATCTCACGGGGAAGCTACCCGCCAGCTGGGGCAATACCTTGTATGGCATGACACGCTACGAGGGCACTTTCAGCCAAGATGGCAATCGACTGGCTTGGATCATCGAAACAGGCGAAAACAACGCAGAGACGGCCGTAGGCTATGTTGCTTTTGATATCCGTAACGGCGGTGAAGTGCTTGGCACTTTAGACTACGATGGCCGCAATCACGACCACCTGAGTATGTCTCCATCCGGTGAGTTCGTGGTGATTTCGGCAACCAATAAAACCACTTCACACCCCGTGGATTTTTCCACTGAAGAAATTCTACTCAATGAGACCCAGCACTCTGACCTTTGTATTACAGCTCAGGGCAACGACTGCTACGTAGCCGTGTCTTTTGACGACAGTAGCGACCCAAACTACGGCTGGATATTTGTGACTGACTTGGTCAACGGTGACGTGACGCCTCTGGTCAACATATTCGGCACAGGCAATACCTCTTTGCACCTCTCCGGGCGTGCACTTGATCTACCGGGTTGGGCGCTGATGTCGTCGTATAATTGCAGTAGCAATTTGAGCACTGCGCTGTGCAATAGACTGAGCCTGATAGAGCTCACCGCAAACCCTCGAGTCATCGACCTTACCGGCACCCACAGTTCGGGTGAGCCATATTACGCCGAGCCACACGGAACGATCAGCCGTGATGGCCTGCGCGCGTATTTTAATTCTGATTGGGATGGATCGGGTAGCATCAATGCCTACCGCTTAGAGATTCCAGCCAGCACCTACACCGGCGGCTAAGGTGTTGGCCTGCTGCTCAGGCTAACTCTAAACCCCTTTCGACAGAGACCTAAAGCCTCCTGCGGCACCGTGCCGCAGGCTCTGTGAACCCCAAAACAGATTACCAACGTAGTCAGCCGTCTGTCCAAGCCAAATATTCGACTGTGTGCACTACTTTTCGTATTAAAATACTTACCCTAGTCCGATTCTTATAGCCCCCACTCCACCGCAGGATTTAACAACACCGTGAGTCACTCCGACCGACCAGACCCTGAAACACTCGTGCTCGACAATGGCCAGCGCGCCGCTACTGCTGAACAGGTGTTGCAGGCTCTCAGTGATCTTGGTGTTGAACATCAAACCATCACCCACGAACCCCTCTACACCGTTGAGGAAGCCAAAAGCATTGAGTACGGTGAACCGGGCGCACACAGCAAAAACCTCTTTCTGCGCAATAAAAAAGGCCGCATGTTTTTGCTGGTGATTGAAGAAGACCGCTCCGTCGATCTAAAAGCACTGCGCGACAAGCTGCAATTGACCGGTGGTCAGTTCGCCTTTGCCAGCACAGAACGCATGGCCAAATTTTTGGGTGTGGTACCTGGCTCAGTGACGCCACTGGCAGCCATCAACGACCACGGCGGCAAAGTGCAAATTATTATTGAAAAAGCGTTGTTACAGCAGGAGTGGATTTACCTGCACCCCTGTCGAAACACACATTCCACGCGCATGCGTAGCACTGATTTACTGACAGTATTAAGTGCTTGGGATCACGAAGCATTGTTGTTAGATTTATAAAGGCAGCTACTTTGCAAGAACCATGAGGATGGCTGACACTCACGAAAGCCCTGCTCGTTCAGAATTTCAAGAAATTATTACAGGCATTGAGCATCGAAAAAACACATGCGGCTTTGCTTAAAGACTGCAGGGGCCGTACTTAATCATTTTAACGATCTGAAATTACGAAGCTCTATATTTCACTGTGCTGTTTTCGATCCAATACAGGTGTGATACCAAATTTTGTACGGTAGCACTTACTAAAGTGTGATTGGGACGTAAAGCCCACTGCAACAACAATGTCGAAAAGCGGTAAACCTGTCTGAGTGACGAACCGACGAGCCTGATTTAGACGAAGTGCTTGATAATATCCTTGTAGAGTGCTTTTTTGATATTTTTTGAAAAGTCTTTCTAATTGCCGAAGCGAGCAATGCACTTGTTCTGCTAAGTCGTTCACGGGAATCGGATTTTCAATGTTATCTCTCATCAAGCGAATTGCTGCGGCCATTTTAGTTGACTGGCGAGCGAGTAAAGCTTCTTCAGATTTGTGTTGCCGTTCCTCAGCATTTCGGGTGTTGTCGTGGATAAACCAATGCGCCACGTCCGATGCAAGTTTTTGATCGTGGTCTTGGTCTATCAGGCCCAGCATCATGTCCATAGCTGCAGTTCCACCGGAACAGGTTATGCGCTTCCTATCGATGACATAGAGCTGGTCGACGACTTCGGCAAGTGGGAAGCGCTCTGCAAAACTATCAATAAACTCCCAGTGTGCGGTACAACGGTAACCGTCAAGTAACCCAGCGCTACCTAACAATACAGCCCCCGAGCTTACGCCCGCCAGCGTACAGTTTCGCTCAGCATGGGATCTAAGCCCAGAGTGATAGAGCTTACAAACTTCGGAGCTGGCCAGAGGACCTGCGCAGACGATCAGAGTTTGTGCCCAGTTAGAAACAGAGAGTTTTTCTTTACAATCGATAGAGATACCGCTGCTAGACATAACAGGTTCACCGTCAAGGGATAAGCATTCCCACTCGAAGAGTGTTTCACCTCGAAGTAGATTTGCTGCTCGCAACGGCTCAATAGTACTGCTGAATGCCATGAGTGGAAATCCAGGCATCAGCAAAATACCGACTCGATACGGCACCTTTACAATTGTACCGTTAACAGAAGTTGGCATATCGTGTACATTTCATGATCGACAATCCAGGCTACAGTTTACTTCAATTTGGATTTTAAAATTCTTAGCTAAAACACACTCACATAATAATTATGAAACACTTTTCAAATTTTTTCTGCTAAATCAGATATTCGCATACTAGGTATCAGCTTTTCTTAGCTTAGATTGGGTTCAGGCCATGTCAGGTGATAGCCTTAATCCTTTAAACGCATGTTAGACAGCAAAGCCCGATGCCTACATTTTAGTGTTTCACTGATCTGATCACTAGTCACGCACCCCCTGTTTAATCGAACTATCCACTGATAAATCTAGCATTCGCCGTGAAGCAAAACCTAAGGTATATTGAACCTGAATAGCTTGCCCTACATCTAGATTTTCAGTCTATTTAAGAAGCTACGTCATTCGATAGCACGTCCTGTGGACGCGCGAAGGAATACTCGCATTATTTGGCCAAGGCAATGACCCATGCTAAGCAACCGCAAAATTCTGCCGCCGTTAGACTACTTACTTGCCTTTGAGATAAGCGGCAAGGCCGGTAGCTTTGCTGCGGCGGCACGGGAACTCAACGTCTCCGAGTCGGCAGTGAGTCGCAAGGTCAAGCTGCTGGAGGATCACTACAAGTGCAAGCTGTTCGTGCGCGGCCACCAATCTATTCAAATTACCCAAGAGGGCGCTGAGCTACTAAACGCGGTTAGCAGCGCGCTTGAAACACTGCGCGCAGCATCCAGTGAAATCTTGGAGAAAAATCAGAGCAAAAAAGTCACGCTAGCGGCCACTCACTCAGTTGCCTCTCTCTGGTTAATGCCTCGTTTAAACCAATTCCAGCGGAACAACCCATCGATCAGTATTGGCATACTCAGCTCAGACGACGACGCCGAGTGCCTCGCCGAGAGCAATGACTTAGTGATCTTGCGTGGAAAAGGTGACTGGCCAGGCTATGAGGCACAGCTGCTATTCGGCGAAACAGTATCTCCAGTCTGCTCGCCGGCTTTTTTGCAAGCCAACCCCGAAGTTGTTACCGCTGAAAGTATGAACGATTTGGATTTGATCGAGGTAGCGAACAGCCACACCGAATGGATGAATTGGTCGACGTGGTTCAAACTCAAACACCTTGAACACAAAGGGCTCAACCGCACCACTCAGGTCAACACCTACCCATTGGCGATGCAAGCCGCAGCAGACGGCTTAGGCATAGCACTGGGATGGAAACACTTGGTTGATGATTTGATCGAACAAGGTAAATTAGTCGCTCCACTAGGCGATCTATCGGTGCGTACTGACGATGGTTATTACTTGCTAGTGCCCAAAGACCGAAACGCATATGCCGAACGCGAATGCGTCAAGAGCTGGCTGTTGCAAATGAGTGCCGAACGCAATCGATACCGCCAGCCTTAAGCGGCAAAGCCGGTTCACAGTACTTTTTAAATAGTTTTATCAGGAGATATTTTTCGTGTTGTTGTCGGTAGCTCTAGGACTGCTTGCAGCTCTATGCTGGGGTATTCATGATTTACTAGTGCGGATATTCGTCCGAGCAGAGCAGCTTTTTAGTACGCTGGTGACGGTGTTGTTATATGGCGCTCTTATGCAGCTGCCAATTAGCCTTTGGGCGATGCAATCAGAACTCCCGTCCACTACAGCGATGAGCTTTACAGCGCTGTCAGGTGTACTTTACGCTGTCGCTGGCATCGCGTTGTACAAGGCTTTTATTATCGGCCCTGTTCGCACCGTAGCCCCCATCATCGGAGCCTACCCTTTAGTCTCTGTCGTCTACGCTTCAATCGGAGGTGATGAGCTAAACGCAGCACAAATATTCACTATATTATTGGTGATCGTCGCTGCAGGTTATGTATCCGCCAGCGGAGAAAAAACGCATTCTGCGGGGCAGAAAAAAGCAGCAATTGCTTGGGCGTTACTGGCTGCATTCGCCTTTGCCAGCAGCTTCAGCAGTGGCCACAGCGCCTCTGAGATTGGCAACGAACTCTCCCTGCTAGCTCCTAATCGACTGTTCTCACTATTGACTGTCATCGCCGTTGCACTGGCTATCAAAGTACGCTTCAAACTGGCGCAAAGTCAACGCGGCTGGTGGCTACTGATGGCGGGATTGGATACGACAGCACAGTCTGCAGTTATCAGCGCTGGCAGGCTGGACCACCCTAGCTTGGCGGCAGTTGGTGCTTCACTTTTTGCTTTGATTACAGTAGTACTAGCAGCGTTCTTTCTCAAAGAAAAACTAACTTTATCCATGTGGTTTGCCGTATTAGTCGTGTTTTCCGCAATAGGCTACTTAGCATTCTGAACTATGAAAATTTCTTGATATCTAGCAACAACGCAGACGCTTTTATAAGCGTCTGCGCATTTTCATGATTCCAGCGCTGTCTAGAAAAGACCTTCTATTTCGCCCGAGGTGTTCAACCGAATCGACTCAGCCGCTGGCACTCTTGGCAAGCCCGGCATAGTCATGATGTCCCCGCACACCACAACTACAAAACCCGCTCCTGCGGACAAACGCACCTCTCGTACGGGCACTACGTGACCAACCGGAGCACCGCGCAGATTTGGGTCAGTAGAAAAACTGTACTGTGTTTTCGCCATACACACGGGCAAGTGACCATAGCCCTGCTCTTCCCAGAGTTTTAGCTGGTCGCGGATTTTTTTGTCAGCGATCACTTCATCTGCGTGGTAGATGCCTTTAGCAATGCGTTCAATTTTGCTAAACAAAGGCATATCATCTGGGTAAAGTGGAGCAAATTGACTGGCATTGCTGTCGGCAATTTCTGCCACCCGCCGAGCTAAAGCCTCGCTGCCCTTAGAGCCAAACTCCCAGTGTTGTGAAACAATTGCCTCAGTGCCTTGACTCGCCACATAGTCCTTTACCGCTTGTACTTCGGCCTCTGTGTCAGCGACAAAGTGGTTAATCGCCACTACAACTGGAACACCAAAGGATTTGAGATTTCCAATGTGCCTGCCCAAATTGGCACAGCCTTGATTCACGGCATCGACATTCTCTTCACCCAGATCAGCTTTGGCAATACCGCCATTCATCTTCATCGCACGCACTGTGGCAACAAGTACCACACAGTCGGGGGCCAAGCCGCCCTTTCGGCATTTGATGTTCATGAATTTCTCTGCACCCAAGTCGGCGCCAAAGCCCGCTTCAGTTACGACGTAATCGGCCAGCTTAAGTGCAGTGTTGGTAGCAATAAGCGAATTACAACCGTGTGCGATATTGGCAAAAGGTCCGCCATGAACAAAAGCATGGTTGTTTTCTAAGGTTTGCACCAAATTGGGCTGAATTGCGTCTTTGAGCAATACGGCCATTGCTCCTTCAGCTTTTAGATCACTGCAGAAAACAGGCGTACGGTCACGTCGATAGGCAACAATCATCTCACCGAGCCGCTTCTCCAAATCTTCGAGATTTTTGGACAAACACAGTATCGCCATGACTTCAGAAGCAACCGTGATATCAAAACCGCCTTCACGCGGAAAGCCATTGGCAACCCCACCCAAGCTGACATTGACCTGCCGTAGTGCTCGGTCATTCATATCAACAACTCGCTTCCATTGCACTCGACGAGTGTCTATGTCTTGCTCATTGCCCCAATAGATATGGTTGTCGAGCATAGCGCTCAACAAGGAGTGCGCACTGGTGATGGCGTGAAAGTCACCCGTAAAATGCAAATTCATATCTTCCATCGGAATTATTTGCGCATACCCTCCACCTGCAGCACCGCCCTTCATGCCAAAGTTAGGCCCTAGAGAGGCTTCACGTATGCAGATCATGGCCTTTTTTCCGATACTATTTAGACCATCT
>JAYJMC010323259.1:0-11651 GCA_036873965.1 Neoagarum fimbriatum | reverse complement strand
AGTAATCTATGAACCTTTGTTATGGTATCCCCTGTCTTCTTAGTGGTCGTTATGATTTCCTAGTAAGTGTCCCCTCATTTGTCCTGGCAGGCATTATCGCCTGCCGGATGAGGACAGACTGGCCCCCCTTCTCTCAGAAGACATCCGGCGAGCACATACAATACAAGAGCCTATAACATCCGAGCAACCCGTCAAGCACCTTGTGTGAGTGACCAGAGCAGAGCCAGAGGCACCCTGCTTAGCAGTACGAGGTAGTCGGTCCCTAGATTCTAGCTTGTTCGTTTTGCTTACTTTTGCGTACCGGTATGTTCGGACTTTTTGTTTTCTGCTTCGCTGAGTACGCGTTTAATCGGCTTCTGCCTGACAAGTTAGAGGTGTGGGAGTGGGTTGTGAAGCGCCGCATCTTCGATCCATTCTCCGAATTCTCCGGATGGGTTTAGTTCCAGCCTGATATTCTATGTATCTGCATATACGACCCTTCAGGGTGGGCTAGTGTTATGGTGTCTCCTGTCTGCTCAGTGGTCGTTATGATTTCCTGCTAAGAGTCCCCTCATTTGTCCTGGCAGGCGTTATCGCCTGCCGGATGAGAACAGACTCGCCCCCTTCTCTCAGAAGGCATCTGGCAAGCGCAAATATTAGAAGAGCGTATACATCCAAGTAGCCCAGCAAGCACCTTGTGTCAGTGACCAGAGCAGAGCCAGACAGAGGCACCCTGCTTCACAGTAGTCGGTCCCCAGGTCCATACTGCAATACTACTACAGAAGACCTATTTTTCGTTTTTGGTCTGTTTCTTCAAGCAAGCCGGAAAAAAGCATTTTTCGAAGTGGCTATTTTGTATGTTGAGCCTGTGTCGTTTCAAGAATGCCAGAACATTCCGAACTGGCTACAGGCTGGTTCAAGCAAAAAGTCCCAAAATGTTTCAGCATCGGAAGTTCAGGCGTTTTTTTGATAATCGGTGCTGACATTTTGCACACATGTTGTGTGAGCGCGTGTCGACCCATTAACGGGCGGTCTTATTTTATTTTTATTTGTTCGCCAGATTTTGATTTGTTTTGGGGGGGGGATTGTTGCGTCTGAAGGAACGCCAAATATCTGGCGGAAAAAAAACACATCGTTCGTTAATGGGTCAACATGGGCTAATAGAACACGTGTGCACGCTTTCAGCATCTATAATATCCAACAAACGGCGTGAACATTTGGACGTTTGTGCCGAAAACAGGTATAATTGACGTAGTTGCCTTGGGATTACATAGTTTCAGTGTAGGGTCCCACGCAGTCAATTCTTCGAATGTTTGCACAGAAAAATCTGCATGCCTTGGAATACCTGGAACTGGTTCCCGTCGACCAAAAGAAGAAACCACTAGGGATTCTTCCTACTGAGACGCCTGACTGTTGTTGACCTTTTCGAAGGCCGGTGGTTGGCCGGGACACATTGTCACCTCTACCGCCAGCCCCCGGCCCTTAACAAAACAATCTGGCGGTTTCACCTTCTTCCACTGTTCATGGCGGTCAGTATTATACCAAATATGTGACATTAAACTAAATATCGCATGAGGGCATTCGTGGCGGACATAATTTGTTTTATTTTGCTTGAACCACCTCGTATTTTAGCATGTTGTTGCAAGAAAGCAAGCAAAAAGCCCATTTTGAAGTGGTTTTCGGGCGTCTTTTTGCGCTTATATCCCATTTGTTTTACATTATATCGCGTGTTGCGCGAAGCGCAGCGCAACACATGTGCCTCCGGTCTTTTTTCCCTGTTTGGTACCATCGTTGGTACTTGTTACGTACCGTATTTGTTTGCGATGGGCGACGGGCTGGACCGGAAACTTATTTCGTCAGGGTGTGCTTTGAACAACCACCGCTGTCTCTCCTTCGTACCTACAGGGGCCATCCTCGTCTTAGACTCGGAGGTCAGCGTCGACGGTTGCACTATGTTTGCAGACAACACGGCATATGGCGGAGGTGAGATAGGGCACGGAAAGAGCGTCGTTTGGAACAATGTAAGTATTTTACTATTAGTATCATACAGGAGAGTACCATCAAAGTCGAATTGTATAAAAGAACAACTCTAAACACAGCATATATTTGTTTACTCTTGCTAGGTTCTTCCTAACTGCACACTTCTGTACATGACACAAAGGGTAACGGGCATGACGCCTAGAAAGAGAGCACTATGCGCGGGTGGATTGTGGTTGTGAACAATAACAGCTGCCGCAATATTCGATGATCATGCGCCCATCGTTAGGTTCAACGTCTGTCGTAGTAGATGATAAATACAAGTTGATTTTTTGTATTAAAATCGCCATTTTCATTATTTCCACTGGAATACGCAAATATCGGTAGGCAACCCATTCAATGAGTGCTTTCGTAGTGTAGCGTCTGTATCAACATTGTCTCGGTTGTTCTCGGCAATATGCCTGTTTGTTAAGAATACACTACTGGGTGTGCGTGCGCCGATTGACCCGGAGAGTTCAGTAGTCCTGAGCTCTTATTCTACAGGCACGATGTCTTTAGTAGTAGCATGGACGAAGGTGACAACTGGGCCTATTTTCTTGGAGGCATGCCGCGAATTCTACCCCGACCGCGCGTTTGACGCATTACACCCCCACTACCAACTCTCCCCCGCCCCCCCTCTGGTTTCGCCTGCCCCCGTCACCCCCCCCCCCCTCACCTCTCCGCCGCGTTTGTCTAACGCCCCCACTGCGGTCCACTGCCAACCCTCGCTCTAGTTCGCCATCTCAGTCATAGAAACGCCCCCCCCTTTTGTTGATCATTCGTCGTAGTGTCGACGTGAGCCATATTTGGTCGTATCTGAACAGCGCCATACGACATAACCTTAAGCTTCAACCGACGGACCGCGAGACGGGCGTCCCATTCCCTGCTTCAAAACACTCGCTAGCAGGGAGGGTGGTATCCTTCCTCCAGACCTGGATGTCCTCGTATTTTATGAATGCTTGGAATGACTTTGTACTCCATCACCCATGCCAATCAAAGCGTCTCGTGTATGGAAACTCCGGATGTCTGTCTGGTATGTGCTCAGTTACCCACATGCCGAGGCTTCATGGTATCGCCTCGCCTGCCCGATAGCATGTATACCGCTTGCCGTGTACTTGGCGAGGGTCAAACGCACTTATATTACGTGGTTCAGTGACTCCTCTCCCCCCCTTCCTCTCCCCCATCGGATACCAAACTACGGGCAGGTGCCTTCGAATGTGGCCAATCGGAGGTCCGCATACGAAACACCACCGTTTTTGTCAACAACCGTGCTACCGGCGACAGTGGAGGTGCGCAATGCTACGCAGGACGATGCTGTGGGTTCCTCGAAAGCAATCGAAATGTGTAAAAGGGGCGACCTCGAGCAGCATGACCAAATCGCGTCCTATATTTTCGATATCGTACATATTGCGTGGTAGGCTTTTACGTTCAGTTGTAAGTACTGTTTAGGCACCACACTCTCCATGCGGGATACAAACCGACCCCCGTGCCGTCTCAAACGTGAAATTAGATAAATATCAAAGAAACAATATGATTCGCAGTCTAACTGAAGATTATTAGCGCAATTCCATCCAAACCGGAATTAACTCTAACGTTACAAATGGTATGGCAAACTGGCAGTTGCGAAATCCCCACCTCAGAGAATCATAGCAGTATACCTGGTATGGTGGAAGTATAAAAAGGGATGCGTTGTCTATGCTGCAAACCCGACATTCGCCGTGTCGTTTGTAGCACACTGATTTCCTTCCTGCGTACAATGTTTTGACGCGATTGGAGCTGCGGCTGGTTGCCAGTTGCCATCAAGCCAGACATGCCTTGACCTGTTTAACTATTGATGATCGAAATCCGGCCGTGCTTTGTTATGAAGCGTTTCGGGAACCCTGCGCCTCAATGTATTACGGATAGGGGACCGTTGCATCCAGCCACTGTACTCGAGGTGACGTCATTTTCCCGGCTTTACGCGGTACCATTTTTCAGCCACCCGCCGCACTGCTCGGGAAACGCTGCAATATCAAATTACACGTATCACACATGAAATCAGCGGTATTATTTCTTTTGTGGTTAGCGAACGCTCGCTTCGCACGTCGCATTAATTACGGTGCTCGCTTTCAAGGCCTTTGGTCTATGTTGTGACTTGTTGTGAATTTTAGACAACATACCCGTTACCCCAGGGTTATTTTTTGTTTTCTCCGTTGCTCATGTGCAAAGCAACCATCTCGAGTCAATCAGCACTGTTTGGCACCTTCATTCCCGCGATTTACCTCATGCAAAGTATCATACGGTCAAAGAGCTGTGTCTATCATCCGGGGTCGGCGCCTTCTGCAATAATATACTTTAATGCATACCCTTGGGCTGCCTAAATCGCAATGGCCTCGTCATAGCCCTATGCAATAAACAGCGGGGACAGGGGGGGGCTTAGCGCAACCTACAACGTATACTACGATCCGACGAGGACGGGGAAAACACGTTGAAGCCCGAAGTAATTGGTGCGATACGTTTAACTCGTGCCCGCCACTCCGCTGAAATAGTGAAATTTGCGACCCTCGGTCCCTTTTTGTCCGCCCGAATACGGATGACAAAAGTGCTGGGGCCCTCCCCACGTTTCATGGGTTTCGCTCATTACTCATAACCAATCTCATATCTAACACGTTCGATCCACTATTGTTTCTGGCAGGAGCTTTGTCAGCGATCCAGTCGAATATCGTCATCGACGGTAAAGCCATGTTCAACAACAATTCGGCTTGGATCGACGGAGGTGAAAACGGGCTGCGGATTGGGAATATGTCGAGGTTGTTGTGGGTCTTGACTAGCCTTCAGATTCTGAAGAGGCCTAGGATACACCACAGCAGTATTTGTGTCCTTGTTTTTTTTACGTGACGGCTCGTGCAATCGCCAAACAAATAATGTTAAGGCCTAAAATTGTTGAGTACACGCTGGCAGTAGGAGAATGGAACCCACACAGCGAGCACACGAATCTCCACCCGCACCGAACCTCTTGCGACTATCGGAAAGCCAAATTGCTCTGTATTCCATGAGCAACAGAAAACGCTACGCAAGTTTGAGCGCTTGCCTGAACAGCAATCAAACGAGGAACATACCCTCGGCGCTCAGCAAGATACCACCGTCATGTCGGCCCACCGAGCACACGATCACACACAAATACGACGAGTCACCATGTCTTCGACACACGAGCAAATGGGCTCATATGGTAGTGTGCATGGTCTGCGGGGCTGCCATGGTGCCGTGCCCGCTGGTATATTGTCGTCTTGGAATCGGGGTGCCGTGGTACCGTAGGGACCCTGTCGAGTTTGCATTTCGCTCATTACAGATGGCGGCCAACATTTGAACAGAAAGCAGTTCATTGGTTCTTCCAGGATACAATTTGTCGGTTTCGTAATATGTCACAAGTGTAAAACTACGTTTCGCGCTACTTCAGACGTACAAAGTTTGACGTACACCCTCAAGGCAACGGTAGGAACTCTCAGGAATATGTTGTCGACTAAGCGCGAGTAGGTGCCTCGCCAAAATATACAAATTACTTGAAAATAGAGTGAAGGGTTTTGCAATGAAGGTCCGGTTTCCTCAGTTTGGTAAACTTCCTGGAAGTCTCGATCGCCCCTGTGGAAGGGCCTGATCCATCGCCTGGTATGCCCTGGCGATGTTGGTTTATTTCTACGGGGATGGAAGCCTGTGATTCCATTTCTATTGGCCCATGAACCCTCCCGCCAATAATGTATAGTAGAATGTAGATGGGTGTGTACCTAGAAGGAAGTGAGGCGCAAAGGTACAGCAAGTAGGGTAGATCGATGTTAAGCTGGATGCAGATACAGTAGAGAGTTATAATTCGTGCGTAGGTTACCTTTTTTTTGTTTCCCTTGGTTTTCTTCTTCGTTCTGGGAATGTTTATGAGTGATCGAAGTTAAGGCTCATGCTGTACATTGTCGGATGACACATATAATACAATAATAATCAGAACGTAGCTAACATGTGTTGGCAACGAAAAACGATACTGTTTGCGGACAACGTGTGTGATCCCTGAACCTGCAACAAGGTATGGGCCCAATTTAGAAGGGAAATCGTCACCCTGCACCTCCCGCTCCCGCGCATTGTGTCCATTCTCGCAGGTGCCATTTATGGACAGTTATGCAGCTTCCGTATCACAGGCTGCAAGGAAAATCCATGCGACGTGCCAGGAAGTGAAGGTAGGACAATAGCACCTGGTATGTATACTTCGAAGCACCAGTATACGAATAACGCAAGTGTATGATACAGTACGTTTCAGCAGTTCGCATATCACATCGCCATCCCTACGCTTGGGGAGTTATACTACAACACGTGGAAATATGTGCGTTTCCAAGAATAATTCAACGTAATATTCTCCCAAGTGGAGGTTCGGCACTATTACGGATTCACAGTCGACCCTGCAGGCTGAATTTCGGGGCAGTAAACCTTGGTGAAACCATCTTCTTCGGTCGCTGAACAGTCGTCACAATTTGAAGAACATGTGGACGAGCAGTGTGAATTGCCGAATCCTCTGCATACGTCACACAAAATGCACGCATGACCTGGGTGGGGGTGATAAGACACACGTGGCCACGTTTGTTCAGACGCTCGCTCGGCTTAAACAAACACCAGGTATGCTGCAGCCAGCCGGGAAGTTATGGTGATGATACAAATACGGGACAAAACAAGGACAATGGGCAATGGGTTTGGTCGCAGCTTGTGTACAATAAGCCAAATACACCAACTTGTTCTCGGATGTCTTGGCCAGTAGCTAAACCATACCAGGTATTCAGCTCACCCTCGCTTACATCGGCGTTGCCGTGTTGCAGGTGGACTCTACTCGGAGTCCGGCGACTACTCCACTACGGTTTGGAGCGTCGGAGGCGTGGTGTTCATTGATAATTCCGCTCTCGGTCTCGGAGGCGCTATGTCCAGCGTGGAGTCGGTGCTACTTCAAATCCGCGGCGCAACATTCAAGTCAAATGCAGCCGAGCTCGGTGGTGCCGTGTACACCCTTGCCGTGGACGACGAAGAAACTGAGTTGAGCGAATGCGTCTTCGAAGGGAACGAGGCTACCGACGGGGGAGCGTGTTACCTTTACACCGGCCCTGGAGTTGGCATCCTCACCACCTCCGTCTTCCGCAACAACTTTGCAAGTGAGTCACACAGAAACGCCCGCACAACTGATTTGTGTGATAGGGCTACCGCACACAGTGGCACAAGAACAAAACATGGCTGCCTGGCCGCGATATGAGACCGTGCTGTGGGGGGCTAATCGTGTCGTGTATATATCAGCTACGGTAATAAATACGTGTTGTAGCACACAAGGCATGTGGAAGTTTGGTGCAAATTACATCTTTCACTTGCTAATACCCGTATGCACTCCTGTACTACGACCCCGCCGGCAGGTCGTCATCGCAAACCGGAATTTCGGCGTTAACAAAGCTTAGGCAAACTTACCACCGACCCGATGCACGAGTATGGAATATGCGTGTGGGGATAGAGCTTTTGCTCTACGTACACGAATCACATCTCGGCCGAACGTACGAGCTCTCCCCGATTGTCTCTGTCTGCGTCGATTTTCCAGGGATCTCGGGCGGAGCAGTCTTTCACACGGGGGCTCTCCGTGTTCTGAACACGAGTTTTGTGGCAAACGAGGCTGTCGTTGAAGGCAGTGCTGTTACCGGCATTGGGATTCTGGAAAAGCTGTCAAATGTTTCTTTCTCAGACAACATATACTACTGCGTTGCTGGGGAGTACAGCATGATTGTTGAAGACGAAGACGAGACCACCGAGGTAGCGCAACTCTTATTGTAACGCTTACTTGCAAAACACGGTTGGTCGCTAGACACGTCTCGCCGCCCATATCGTCTAGACGGTAAACAAGAGCCGATAGTTTGGGGCTGATGAGATCGACGTTCCGTCTGAATTTCGTCCTCAATTGTTTGTTTGGTATAAACTCGTTGCTCCAGGACGGTTGCAAACTATTGTCATGTGGGGTCGAAGCAACGTGTGCAGCTTTGACGAAGAATTGCAAGTAGCGTTTTGGTTGTGTAGATTGCTCATATCTTCGTGTTTCAAATAATATATTTTGCGGTGTTGGATAACATTGTTTTTAAAGAGTGTGAGATCACGGCTTGGACGTGGTGCCCTAAATATTGTATCCCCTTAATTCGTGCGAATGGATGCAACTATCACGTGAATTTAACAGACGGAGTTCTGCACCACGTGCTTCGACGAAGTATGTGCTCGCTGTTCTTCGACCCGTGTCGATGGCGCCATAAGCCGCGAAGACGTCCAGGCAAGCGGTTTCCCTGTCTGCGCAGAGCCACCCCTTGGTACTGCAGCCCCGTTTAGCGGCACAACCGTCGCGACTCTTACCCTCGAGGAAGGCTACTACCGTACCTCGAACCAGAGTCATGTCCTGCTGAAGTGCTACGAAGAGAGCGCCTGCCTGGGTGGCAATGACACTGACAAGTACTGTGCATCCGGGTACGAGGGACCATGTGAGAACGAAATTCAAATACATTCTCGGTTGGTACAACATTTTCCCCTTTGTGCCTAGCATAGATCGCGTGTCAGATTTTCCCTGCACCCCCGGTACTATAAATGTATCCAGATGCCGCTCTGGAGCAGCTTCTCCATGGTGCGCTTGTCACCCTAATAGCATGTCAATTTCTGTAACCAATTTCCTGAATAACCTCACCTTACATGTTTGAACGGTGATTCGTCCCGTCAGTCGAGCCGTCCACAACTTAGGGCTTAGGGCTACGACGCCGCAACACCTCTCGCCCCTCCCCAACTGCCGTTGCAGACTGTGCCGTTTGCTCTACAGGATTTGCGCCGGGTATTGCGTACACCTGTCGTCCATGCTCCGGGGGTCTCGGGTGGTCAGCTGTGGGACTTACGGCGGCCATGGGTTTGGCTGTGCTGGTGTTGGGGGCTTTCCTATTTTCCCACCTGGGGAGCGTGGTTCATGATGGGCCAGAACAGGAAACGGAAGAAGCTCGCAGTTTCTGGAAACAGAAGCGCTGGTCTTGCCGAGCGTCCCTGGTTAACACTCTTCCACTTGCGGCGATTAAAATCGTCGTAACCGTCTGGCAGATCATTTCTCAGGTGCGCGGGTACTGTACAGCTTTCAGGCGAGATGTTAGGATTACGGTGTTGTCTCAGACCGGGATACGTGTAGTCCTATCTTGTAGTGGTAGGCTGTGGAGACGCAAGAGCGGTTGTCAAGAGCAGATACCAGGGTTTTGTTGTAGGTCAAATGAGCCTCCCTCGCCACTCGAGTTTGGAATATCCTTGCAACAGCAGTGATTAGTGTTTGGCCGCCTTTCCCGTAGATGGACAATATGCGAAGCGGAACATTAACCTTTCATGACATCATGCGGGAAATGACATATTTGTCGAGAAGGAAGTCTTGCGGTTCAAGAACAGACAATACGTCTATGCTGAGGCAACCAATTATTTTAGGGTGAACGTGTAATTTGCGTGCTGTACTCTACGTGTTTGGCACTGACGTTGCCAATTCAAACGTTGAACACAGATACCTGGTGTGTGTTGTTGGACACAAGATATATCAGAATGTTTGATCGTTCCCGCCTCTAACGCTCTGCTTCCCTTGTCATTTGTTTCGAGCACTTGCCCACACTGCGATTGTGTCGTTCGACGACGGCCTCATTTCGGTATTGCGGAGTGACTGCTGACCGCACTCCGCACTTTGCCTCGGTTGTTCCCATTTTCCTCCCGCCAGTATGACACCATCGCCGGAGATGTGTACCCGGAGGTGTACAAGAACTTCGTCGCCAAGCTAAACCCGTTCAACCTCGAGATTGACTTCATCTTGTCGTATTCGTGCTACATTGCCAACGATTTCTACGACCGCCTTATCTTTGTCACGACCGCGCCACTCCTGGTGCTCGTTGTGTTAGCGGCGAGTTACTATTTTGGAAGGAAAAGAAACCGTAGTTCTGAACTCTCAATGCGCGCGGTGAAGTACAAACACCAGGCCGTGGCTCTTTATGTGATCTTCTTAGTCTACTCCCCGGTCTCGTACAAGATATTCCAAACATTTTCCTGCGACGAGCTAGACGATGGGAATAGTTATCTTCTGTCGGACTACAGCGTTTCCTGTTCGACATCGCGACACAGCGGGTACGAGGCGTATGCGATCATTATGGCGGGGGTGTACCCTGTTGGCGTACCGACTGTCTTCGCGTGGCTGCTATTTAGGCACCGGCGCGACCTTGTCAAGTCCGATCGGGAACAAATCGCCCATCTTCGACCGTTGAACGGTATGTGGGCGGCATATAAGCCGTCTCGATACTTCTTTGAGGTCGTTGAGTGTAGTCGTCGAGTTTCCCTGACCGGCATCGCGGCGTGTATTCCCCCCGAGAGTATGGCCCAAATTTCCACCGTCCTATTGTTTTCTGTGGCGTGGGTGTTTATTTCGGAGGCCATGTCTCGCTTTGAAAAGAGCGCCGACATGGGCCTTTACCGTTGGGGGAACGGCATTATCGTGGCCAGCATGTACTCGGCCTTTCTCATGAGGATTGACGTCGGCCAGGATAAGACGCATGCACTCCTGACCCTATCGGGCGTTCTTATCGCGGCGAACATATTTATGGTCGTCGCGGTGCTACTACAGACAGCGCTTTGGTTAACCAGTGGCGTGGGGTTAAGGGAGCCGTCAGGGTGGTTGATGCACCTATCCGCCGTTCGTCATCCCTATCCGTGACAGACGTAGGTTCGCTAAACGAGAGGAAATTAGACGAGGAGTGGATTGGTTCCATCGAATTTAAAGATTCGAAGACCTAGGGATTTGCGTTTCTACACATTGAAATGAGACGCTTCGAGCCTTCTTCAAACCAAACTCGTTGGACTTTACGGTAGCTTGGAAAAACCCTACACACAACACACTGATGTGGTATTTCTCGTGAGGCGGACTTGGGATGTTGTTGTCAGAGTTGACAATCCCCAGGGAAGATTAGAGTACAACGTTTATTGTTGAAGACGGAGTACGGGTGTCTTGCGCCTCTCGTTCCCACGCGTGTCCAAAGGATTTTCTGTGTCGGACGTTGAGAGATAATATGTGGGGTTTAATCAATAAACAGTACCTGGTATTATGTACGAGTCGGTTCCACCTAGAACCACGTCGTTTGACCGTCGGCGCACAATTTGACTGATACGTTGAGATATTGAGCGCTAAGCATACCTGGTGCTGTAGCCACTCTGACCCAAAATATTGACACCATTTGGTTTTGCCCATAATATAAGAACCGTTTATTGTCTGGCTTGATATGATGCGACGGGCACGGCCTCCCGAGAGTCAAATTTGCTTGTTTCTTTAATGCAAGTAAAACATTTTAAAGGTTATACAGGATGACGTGTGATCTAGGCCCGATCGTCTAGGACGTGTCGAATCGTAGTCGTCTTAGTCGGGTTATTACGTCTTGGCACGTCTTAGATACGTCTTAGCACATCTTAGAACTGCAAAGAGAATTCCACACAAATTCCATGTAGTTTGTCCCCAAGGAGTCGTTTTATGACGAATGTAAGATGTGCTAAGATGAGTGTAAGACGCGCTAAGACGTAAAAACCCGATTAAGACGACTAAGATTCGATACATCTTATTCAATAATACTTCGAACTTG
>JAYJMC010322198.1:0-11730 GCA_036873965.1 Neoagarum fimbriatum | reverse complement strand
GTGTGAATGCGTTCCTAGTAGAGTTTCCCTCTAGGCTACACTATCGGTGTTTTTTATGTGGCTACGTTAGAGGTGTATACACAGAACACAAAGCATAAAACACCGAATCATGTTTATATGTAACGTTGACAACTGTCACCATGACACACACCATGCGGATATGTACGTGGATACATGTACACCTCCTATGAACATGCGATCCTCAACATCATTCCTATTTTGTTATGATGCAAAGTTATTAGTCAATGGAATTACCTTCTCGGCTACCCTATCGGAGTTTTATGTGTGCACAGGCACAGAACACAAAGCCCCGCATACATATGGAAGTGCGCTCATCATCAACGATACATCTCCTCTTTGGTTACGATGTAAAGTTATTAATCCGCATTTTTCAGTCCATGAAATCGCGATATCATGCATGATAATTTGCATAGAAACGGTCAGTCCGTGTCACCGCTAAATAGGTTTCGGCAGAAATTGTATGTTTTCACCAAAATTGGATGTTGTCATGTATTTATTTGTAAAATTAAAAAACGTCAGCTGTGGGATCGAGGATTTATATGTCTACACTATTTTCGCTATTTGGCGGTGGTTTAATGGTTTATTTGGCTTGTTCGCGTACTGCACTGTTCGCCAACTCCCTACGATCCCGGGCAAGGGGTATCTCAGCTCAATGTTATCCAGGGGGTTTGAGTTTAACCCGTAACTATTGCGGCGTGGCATGCGTTCCAAGTGTTTTGTTCTGATGGGGATTGGACGATGATATTGCCCGTGGTTTAGGTATGAGATCAGATTTAGTTTGCTCGCGATACAATCGTGGATGGAATACCGTCATGACCACTACAGGAAGCAACGTCTGTGAGGCAATGGTTTACGTGTACCCGACTATCGGCGTGGTCTTCCAAAGCTGCTAAACACGTTGATATCAACTTACCCTAACTAGCACGAACGGTCATGTCGGCTATTATATGCACTTCGATGTATGACTTTATCGAGTGCCACCCCCACCCACATTATTACGAGGTTTACCAAATTCAGTCAAGACGTTGGCGAATGTGGCCGGTTGGCGTGCGCGGTGTTCCACCCGCACTAAGACTTGTAATTCACAATTAACGATGAAGATACTCGAGTGTGTTGATGTTCACGTCGGGTGTAACATTGACCACCTTACTGGTGGTTTTGGGCTTGTTCAACATAAAAAACCGACTCGTGTAAACTTTCCACACTGTAACCCAGTGACATGCGAAATGCTGGTGTTCGTCGTTCTGTGGCTTGTAACTGTTGCTGAATAAATTGGAACTAGGAGACCTTCAACAAACTATCTGGAGCCGAGTGACGAAGAGTAACACAATACAAAGGGTAATATTAACGTGCGTGGGGTCGAGGCAAGGCGCCCTGGTCGTTGTTGGCTGTAGGGCGATGCTCTCGGGGCGGGTAAGTCTGGAACTGTTTGTGAGACCGAGAGGTATGATTCGTGACGAAATATTTGTTTCCGGGAATGCAGGTCCTAGCCCCGGTCTTACGGCATTATACCCCCATTTACAATACCGTGTTTGGGTCTCTCGGTCGAGTGACTTATCACCTCTTTCAAAATAGCTTAATTGTTTGTTTGTCTGGTGCAGCCTAACGAAAATCTGAAGGCGGTGCATGACCAGACATTCAAACGTGAAAACGCTTCAGACTGCAAAACAAACGGGTAGTCACTTTTCCGGGTGGCTCTGATCGGTTGAAACAATAGCAGCTAAGGGTGCCGCCATAGCGTTGCACCAGTCAGATGGGCTCAGGCTGTCATCGCGGAGGCAACGAGCAAGAATGTCCGTGATGCGGAAACGTACATGGGAGGGCAACCTAGGGCAAACGAACAAGAGGCATGCATGTGGACAACAAACATTCGTGTATGTTTCCGACTGTGACACGTTCAACCTGGCAAAGACGAAACTCAAAGAATATGCCGAACGGCGGCCGTCAATGGATAGACCAACCTTACAGCTACGAGGTACCTGGTATTGGGTTTCAGATATCCTTGGAGCATAATCCATGTGTCACCTTGGGGCCAACGATCCTAACCGTGATATGTTTGCTAACCATTGCACACGCCTGTGTTCTGTTATTGTTTCAACCGTAGAAATGACACGAGATACGCGTCCCTTACACCATGCACTAAAGACTTGAAAACTGTGTCTGGATCGCCTTTTGAACCTCTTCCGTCAGAATACGGGGCGGGGGGGGAGCAGTCCCACGGTTGGGGTGTCACCTTTTGGCTCAATATTTTCTGACCGGTTGAGCTCCTCAAGTGAGTAACTACTGGCTAGCATGACAACTTTACGAGCATATCTGTTTCAGGGCTAGCGCATGAATGTATTGATCGGCGTTGCGCGAACAATTTTCTTCGAAGTCATGTTTCGGGTGAGATAATTAGCTCCTCATGTGAGGAGCTCAGACAATAAGGCACCACCCCTACCGTGGGATTGCTCGGGGGGCACAAAAGACTGTATCTTTAACACGAACACTACCGTCCGTGATACAGTAGCTCGCTATGTACGTAGTAACCACAGCAAGCGTGAAGTGCAGGATTGCGAAGATTACCTCATCGATGAAAGAAGGCAATCACGACCGCAAGCCACTCGATTTTCCACGGATTAAAACAAGGCGAACCCCTTCCAGCATACGGTATGTAACGAGTATAGCGATAGCCACCAGGTCGTGACTCGAGGGCTGTTTGTGCACCAGAGAGGCCACATAGCATCGCGGTATCGCAAGGAGACACGACCTTGTGCAATTCACTGTAGTTCATCGAACTTTCCACCCGGCTGCATGGCCTGCCATTCAATGTAATGGGGAAATCAGGACGCAACAGGTTCATGTGATTGATTGGAGCTGTGAGGGACATCATACCTAGCAGCAAAAAAAGCGGGGCCATCAGAGCTAGTCATGGCACGGTTAATTATATCGTTGCGGCGTTTCCATACTGAACGCTCTTGCTCACGGTACCGTTGTGGCAAGCTCGGCCGTATTCTGTCACTTTGACTACAGCATAGATATGTAGTGACTTAACACCGGGAGAATGTCAATCGAGGTCAACCAAGACCACACTGAAAAAACCTGCACAACACCATATGTGAAAAAAACGTACCACAGCCAGCGCATGTCGTTAAGGCACTCAGGGCGCGCTTTGGTGATTGGTCTGTTGAATAAAGATTATTACACCTTTAATCGTTGCTTGAAACACTTGCGACAACTAACTGAGGCGTGTACATATGCCGGGAAGAAATTACTTTGTATCTGGCACGAGTAATGTTCCGAAATATTCCTCTGCCGCGCTAGCATACGCGGTAGAGACTGAAATGTACTAGTATTCTACCTTGATCAAAATGACATAAGTCCTTTGGTTGGGAGGACATGAAATATACGGACTACTATGTAGAGCGCAATACACCGAACGAACATAAGCACGTTGGGGACGTCCCCTACTAAACGACGTGATGTCGGCAACAAGGCTAGATAAATGCGCAGACGAAACAGATGTAGACCAGTGCACTCGAATTGGACAACAGTCGTTGTGTTGAGGTCAAAAGTATATCGACGTCACCTTGGATGGTAGCAAGAGTGCACTCCTTCAATCATTAAAACAACACCAGATGAGTTTGAATCCAAGACAAAATGTGCACGCGTATACCTTGACCGCAACAAAAAGCGTCAAACACTGCGAACTCGACAACAATAGTATCTATATGCCTTCTTCGCTTTGACACTACACTCTACAGCGAACCCCCTCCCATCACGGTCGGCCACGATACTCTACAATCACTGGGTCACAACATATTTCTCGCCGTCCATGTTGTCCTACACGACCTAATCGCGACGACCGTACATGTAAAGCACATCCTGCAGCTATAGCCACATTTGTGATGAAATATGGAGATTATACCTGGTATACACTAAATCTCCTGGATGAGTCCGACGCAGATTGTCAAGTGCGTTATAAATTTTGCGGAATGCACCGTACCATCGCCGATAAAGACTGCACAAACCACCGCTTCCAACACGTGCGAGACCGCGGCAAGATGTCCGGGTTGTAACATACTGGTATGAACTCTTCCGATCTCAGCGAACCCCAACTTACGGGGTATCGAGAGCGAAGCGTAGCGTACTTCGCAAGGTTCTCGTACAACACATTTTGGTCATATACGCAAAAACAACTTCTATTGTTCCTAAGCGTTGAATATGCAACCCCTCTATCAAAGTCGCCAATAAGCAACAGAATATGGTGGACCGAAAGCAGCTATTGGTAAGGTGTGCTGCTTTAGTAAGGCTACCAGTTTTATACACTAGACATCGCCATGTGCCCCCCAAGCGACGACAAAACCCTATCAACAGCTGTTTCTGGTTTACTTCCAAATCTTTCACAACGAGCTTTCAACTTCGACACAGGACGAGGGGCCTCTTGCGCCAGAGTAGGGCAGGGTAGGAGAACGTCTCTGGCCAAGAGCCGCTCCTGCAGTAAGAGTAAACGCCTGCCCGTCCTCAAATGGACCGTTATCGCAGACGTGGTTGGGCTGCTTACGTTCGAGTCCCCACCTCGATATTCTCCCACAACCAGCAAAGTTGATGACAGAACTGCTGACGACATCGCTCTTATGGCGGACACATAGAGTGGCATCCCAATCGGCGAGTACACCCTCCCTTGGCAAGCTATTGCACGAGGTATTGGCTCAACGATTGTTCCTGACGCCCACACTCCGCTTCTCAGCATGCTGCACGCAATACTCCGCCGTCGTGCTGCCGTCGAAAATGAAGGTCGGCGTTATCGTGCACGAGTCATACGCACAACATCTGCGTTGGACGTGAACTATGCCGCCACCAGCATGTTGCTTGCAGTACTCCGCTTTCTTGCTCCAATCGGCACTGCAGCTCGGTTCGTTCATGCAGGAATCACGTGAGCAACGCCTTCCGTGGACATTCACAATGCCGTCACCAGCATGTTGATTTCAAGACTTCGGCTTCTTGCTCCCTTCGACATTGAAGCTGGGTTCTTTCGTGCAGGAGTCATGTGAGCAACGACTGAGTTGAACGTTCACCATGCCGTACTCAGCAGGTTTCTTGCAGTACACAGTGGGCTTGGAGCCCTCAGTATTGAAGCTCTGCCTCCTTGTGCGTGAATCGTGCGAACAACGAACGCTAATGACGTCGACCACGCTCAGCTTGTTGCTTGCAGTAGACCGGCTCACTGGAGCCTTCGAACATATAGCTCGACCTCCTCGTGCAGGATCCATTGGTGCAACGTCTCACTGTGGCCATGAGTGGGGATGGCGCAATGCCTGGATGGGTTCAAGAGAGGACATACACAGTGCACGAAGAAGGCTTATAGTTGAGCTGTAAACACCTATGGTGGGTGAAAAGGACAACAGCCCAGGACGAACGTGAGGGTCCTGAAACTATCCCGTTTATTTGTCGATTCCAATCCGAACAACATTTACATACGAGCAACATTTGCATACACGCGGTAGCACTTAAAGGCACACAAAGATGAACTTCTAGACATGACGACAACAGCACTTGACAACCATTCAGTGTGCTTCTTGCGTTCAATTCACATTCGTGCACGTGGGCCCCGGGCAGGTAATACGTAGACGGAAGGCCCTAGGGGCAAGAAAGACAACAACCAGAAAAGGCTTGGCACGCATGTAACGGTCGTCAACGTACATCTCTTCCGGATAAATCGAACATGTCTCACGAACAAGAACAGAGAAGCGGCAAACATCTTACAAGTCCAGCGATATCAGGGCAGACGTAAAAAAGAAACACATCACTAGATCATGCTAATTGTTAGAGGTGTGAAGCTTAGAGGGCTCGGTAGATTGAATCGGATGGTAATATCGATATCCAACTAAAGCCGTTATGGGTGTTGTTTTCCTACTTTCACATACTGTACGTGCTATTCGGAATATTCATCATCGTGTACATAACCCCCGATACGCAATGTTTGAGATTACAGAGTACACTGCCTGAGGAAACGATGGAAAACCCAACACGAGCTTTGCGACCTTGGGCGATGAGCGGCGGAGGTTTGACCCCTACTTCACCTTCGGGGATCAAGAAGAATTATTGAATCGTCAACGGAATGGGACCGCACAATTCACACACAATGTGTGGACGGGCCATTCTTTGTGTGGGCTAGATCTCGCACGAAACATGTTTCAAGGTGTACGTGCCCTACCGGAAAACGTCGCGGTAGCCCAAGTTACTGTCGTGCTTCGAAAGCGGTAGTCCGCTACCATGTTGCAGCTAAACGGCCGACGCCAAACGAAAAGCGTCTGTCGACCGAGAGACACGGGCCAATCGTTTCTGGTTGAGACACACTCCTGCCACAATGGCCCGTTTCTCAGTATTCGAAAATACACGGGGTCGAGTATGGAAGCGTACAATTGGCACGGTAGTTACCCTAACGGTGAACCTATTCCAGGCATATCCGTAACGAGTGTCGCAAACGTTTCGGCTAATGGTTGAAGGTATAAAACAGGGGCTATCCACAGTATCCTACAAATCAGCTGTTTCAGGAAAAACGTGTAATCTCGACGATAGCTATCTAGTACTAGGGCAGGCAGACAGAATTGCGCACTGTATCTACCTACCCTTGAGGAGCTTGGCCGTTGGCAGACAAACACACAAAAACTGTGAGAGGTATACCTACTTGTGCAGGATTTCCTGTCCTGTTCGGTACTCGGAACGTACATGTAGGTCCTTACGATATACGTAGTGGGGGCGTTGGCAATATGACATAACGGGTAGCTGAAAACGACCAAGCATTAATTCGGACAGGAACGATTTTAGGATCGTTTCTACGGGTCGGTCAGGACAATGACCAGAAATGCGGCGGTCAAGCGCATCTCTTCCCGACTTAAATAGACTAAACAGACGATGAGTCCTGCTACGGTAGGGGGGTCATGTTTAGGTACATAGTATTCCGCCGCTCAGGGCCATCCGGCCGGTTGGCTGCCATGTTTTGTTGCAACAACTGGTGCTTAGATACGGGCGCACATTTATAATGTTTTGTTTCAACCGATTAGAGCCGCTCGGAAGAGTGACTACGGTGTTTGGTCGCACTCTTCTTCTTTTATGCTGTTTGATTTCGAGATAAGTACCCCCTTGGGATATTTGTTCTGCTGCTTGAAATAAACAAACCAAAACGTTTTGGAGAGTGGGAATGGGTCACTCACCGGAGTGGCCTAGACGAGGTAGTCAAAATGGGGCAATCTTGTTACAACACCGTAGCACCGGTCTAATGCACGTTTCTTGAATTCGCGATATGCACCCTCGTGTGATTGGACTTTAAGCTACGCCAACCAACCGCCCGAGTGGCCTAAATGCGACAGTGAAAAGGGTTCTAGACCCGTAACCGTAGCACAAATCGGATAATTTCCTTGATTCGATCCTTATCTCCAGTCCACCGTTTTTGCTCTGCAATCATCTTGGCTGTGAGGGACCAACCTATCAAAAGCCTTTTCCTGTTCTATGCGCAACTCACAACCCTGGCTAACACCGGCTCACGAGATTCCTCTCGACTGTGAACGTCCACTACCCACAACACACGCCCACATCACGCTTAAGTGGTTCGTATTAATGGATACTAGTATCGTTTCGGCGCGTCATCCAATCGGGATGGGTTGACGAACGACAGGACATGCAACGGTCACACGCAAGGTTTACTTTCCTCCGCCTCGGGGAAGGGGAGCACTAGCTTTCCTGGCAAGTGAAATACACACCGGTTCGGTGCCTTGCTGCTATCCGGTGCCTCGTCGTGTGGTGGCCATGAAGGTGTTCATAAAAACAACTAATGCTTAGAGGTGATTCCACGAAGAACGGGCCATCAACATAGTGGACAGCGCAAAGAGTATAGAATGAGGAGTGGGGAGACCGAACCTCGGACAGCTACAAACCAACGTCGACAGCGAGCCAACTATCTCGCGATCACCAGAACAGCACCTAGGGCTAACAATGCTTACATGAATTGTGCGGATCACCGGTCCTGTTGGAAATATTTGCACCAAGCGCTGGCGAAGCCAGACCACAGCGGACACTTGTAGTGGTAGCGACGAATATTGTGCAAACCGTCACTAGGAATGCAAGATGTGTTATTGGCACATCGAGCGCGAATTTACCAAGTGTCAATATCTTGGCGGTGACTTCAACGTACGCGCAGCGAACAAGGTGAACTGCAACCAAATAGTTTTCTGCTGCGGGTTAACAGGTGCTCTGCTGCGAGGAGAAGGAAACTGAAGGACGGCAGGTACTGTGTGGCGTCAGCCTCCTAGTAAAAAAGTCGGAAACGCATACGTTTGTTCACGCCCTTCACGTTATAGGATGACCGCTTATATGTTTGCGCCTCGAGTTGACTGGTGTGTTCTTTGGGGTGATAGCCCTACAGGAATCATGCACCAACACAGAGTTCAAATCATCATCCTGCCCGACGATGGGACTCTTATTGGAACAGATCCCAAACAATTAAGGGTCTGTCCACATTGATACAGGTGTCGGCACCGAACTTGAACGACGGTACTAGGGGGTGGAAAGATGACGGTAACGTGTTCAACAAGGGGGGCGTGATTGGAATGACAAGAATGGAACACGCGCATTATAATAGATCCAGACAACAAAGCCCGATCTCACAAGCAGGTTCTTCAGCGAACGTTGGGTGGAAAAACACATATGCTGATCGAATGCAACAAAGCCGTATTGACACAAAGGGCATCGTCTAGTGTCTAACAACCCGCCAAACGCACTGACATAAGAGTGTATATAATGTCAATATCCACCCAAGGCCTAAGTCCCAGTCAAAGACGAAAACATAAAAAACAATAGTACGTCAAGGCCCACCCTTGAACAAACCAGACACGTGCGAATCACCGCATGTTAAAGAACAAAGCGACATATCCCTCGGGTACTGGTATGCAATGTGGACGCTTCACGGGAAACACATATCTTTTCTTGATACTCCCATTGCTCCTCGTATGAGTCGTCTGATCCCACGGTCAACAAATTACCGATGACCTGATGCACTGCACAAAGACCAACAAGAGGAGAAACCGCGAGAGCGTCCAGTCAACATTCCGACAACGACTAACCTGTTTGCGGGGGCGCATTGAAAGTTTTATGCCTTCAGCGAGTGCCAGGCCAAACGTCATAAACGACGATGCCCACCGTGGAGAAGCCGGGGCTATGACGACCAGGAACAATTTTTCCCGACTTTTCGTGGACGACCATGAACAGCTTCAAACCGACGAGGTATCCAAGGAAACATAACCCTTCGATTCGCAGTAGAGACGCGGTTGCGACTTACCGAGGGTGGCGCGGGTGGTTATGGGTGGGGATGTCTCCGGCCGGATATAGAGGCAGCGGAGCGCTTCATGACCCAGCAGCACAGAGATGTGGAGAACTGATGTACGGCTGTGGACAGCACGACCGCCTAGATGCGACTCAATGGCGCCCTACCAGCTGCGATTTGCAAGTAGGCACATATGAACAAGTGGCGGAGTGCTGTACAGTGCTGTGTGACGAATACATTGTGGCGGTTCTGGCGGTTATGCAGGGTTTCGAATGTCGGCTAGAGTACGTTCAACTGAAGGCACTGTTCTTGGCATTCCCCCGTCGCCGCGAGTGTGTGAGCGCGGTAAAGTTTGCGTGGGCAACACGATGCTATCGCGAGTGGGCACAATACAAATAAGACATACAGCACGAATATTGGGACGTGTGCGCGATCCGGAAAAGGCAAATGCCATGGGCTACAAGGGACAACACCTGTGACCACTATGCGTACCGGCCAAGTGGCGAGGGCATCTCGCTAGTTGAACCGGCCTATACCAGTAATTACATTCCCGACGGGGGCAAAAACGACAAATGATGAAGACGCGTGGAATGGACACCACGCAACCCGGCCCTTTTGCCCTTCTTTGTGCTATCAATCATTTGCCGTGTTTTGGGTTGAAACATAATTATTGACAGCGTCCTTGAAGTGAAACATATATGCGAGAAGCACGAAACAACAACCGTTCGCCAAAACACGACAAAATGGTATTAAGTACCATATATTTATGTGTTGGTGGTAGCGGCGGGGATAACAGCCCCAATGCTGTTGTTGTCTGTTGTCAATATATAACCTAGCAGCACCACACACGTCGAGTCAAGGGCCCAGCATAAGCAGGACAGCAACAGCCCCGAGGCAGAAGAAGGAGCAGCAGCTTGCTGCTGCTGCTTCTAATATTGTCAACATCGAAAGCAGGTGTAGTCTCTGTATTGGCGTCGCTGCATCGTAGTGTCAAACGTGCAGCAGTTTCGACGCTTGGCTTGACTGAAAGCTCGACAAACCTGTTTTTCGTCGAATTACGTGGATCGCGGCGACGACACACCGCCGGGATGCTAAACATTTACTTAGTACTAGGTGCTAAATCGTCGCAGCGTTCGGCAGAGCCGTGTCTCAGCACCACATCATCATTTGTTCTGGTTATACGTCTTCGCATAGTGCTTGTGCAGGCACCGTCCGTGCATACTGTAAATACTTATGCGCTTCTTCCAGGCGAGAAGAAGTAGACGTGTCTACTGCAGTTCGTCTACCTCATGTGCCTGTGATTGTGTTTTCCCACAAATTCCATTGTCTAGCTCAACTGGCGAGAGGTTATACCTTCATCATGACAGCCGACTACGACGGATCGCGTCGTGCAGTCGTCTGCTCGTCCACCTTAGGCCGAAAGCGTTCTCAACTGTGCATACAGCAACCCCTCAAGCGTAACGGGCAGTATGGCACACGCCAAGGCCGTCCCAGGTCAGCTACCGGCAAGGCCGGTTATGCAGTGGAAGCATGAAACAATATTCGGAAGCTACTCCTAAAAGAACAATCAATTTCAAACAACAAATTTTGCAAGTTCACTGTGAAGCTTTGAAAAAAAAACTCCGATTTTACTGCCAACGAGGTGGCTCTTAACAGGTATGATACGTATATCGTATCATTACGTAGAGAGATCTCACGTTGATCGAGGAGGAGGAGAGAGTTCACCTTCATGGAGGATCGAGAAGGGGGGGAAAACTCTGAGAAACGACTCTGGGAATGGAAATGAAAACAGCGGAAATATTTACCGTGGAAAATACAATAGATAAGCGAGTTACATGACCTGATAGATACTGAAAAACTGGTGCTCTTGTCTATGATGTTGCTGATATCTGGTACCTTGAACCACGTGAATAGCATGCAGGCTCGTCAACTTGCTGCTGTTCCCTCGAACTGCTATTATACGACCAAAGCGGCAATGTGGGCATCCAACTGTCCATTTCATACCACCCTGCCTTAAGCAGACTGTGCCACACAAACACCAAGGCTCCCTATGCGGGCAAGAAGCCCCGAAGGGCGCCCGCTTACCCCGGCGTAATGAATAGGCGCAAAGCAAGGCCATATTAATATGAAATCTACTCGTGCTCGTGTGTCTCGGAGGAAACGCGGCGGCCGACCAACTAATGTCTCGAGTGGCTCTTAATATGAGGCCCTTCTGAGGGCCGTTATTATCGGAGAGCAATTATTTCCCAAATTTCCATTTGTTTTCCTCGATTTCCTGAAAAACGATCGGGCATTATTGTCGTGGGATGTGTCGCGTTTTATGGGCGCCCCCAGATATGGGCCCCCTCGACCCTGGTTGGGGGGGGGGGGGGGGGGGGGGGGGGGGGGGGGGGGGGGGGGGGGGGGGG
>JAYJMC010321140.1:0-11757 GCA_036873965.1 Neoagarum fimbriatum | reverse complement strand
CTCCAATCTCCCCTCTGCCTAATGTCACGAATGAAACCCTATAAATAAACACCACCCAGCTACCTGTCTCTGTTTATGGAAATTGATATTGGCTATCACATAATACCGAGAGGTTGGATGCTGCGACACGTACATCAATTGACCGCACCATTATTGTAGCGGGCCTTATGTTCAGAGTGGTGATGGCCCCTCGACATAAACCTTCTCTACAGGATACACGTATAATTGTGTGCCGCCCGCAACACCAAATTCACAGCGGCGAATGCACAGCTCTCAACAAGGGTGCAATATGCAACACATATCTTATGCTTCATCCGGCTCTTAGTCACACGTGGGCCACGCAAGGAGCAAGGGCTATTGTCGACTGTATTTTGATACTCCAGTGCCTAGTCTCACAGCCAACTAGCGTTCAATTCCGTTCACCGCGGAACCGTAGGAGTCCGTTCGGCGAATCATCAAGACGAATACCGTGTCCGTCTGGTGTTAGAAAGCGTTGGGTACTAAACCAATGTGCTGCCGCTGTCTATCCGTAGAGAACAGGCACTGGAAACTACCCAAGCGGTCAGCGTGGAATAGCTCATGTTTGCGGTTTGTCCGACGCCAGCAAGATGTTGATTAGTTGACCCAGTGTTGTTTGATGGACCCTGCCCCTCGCCAGACATTTTGAAAAGCCAATTCAGCCCGATGAATAAGTCGCGATCGCTTCAATTGTATATTAACTCGGGATATTAGATTGGATCTCCACGGTTCATGTCGCGCTTACGATACCGTAGCGATACCTCCACGTAGCTGAATTTCGGTTGAACGGCAAGTCTAGAGAGTACGGTTGTCAACACGTTTGCTCAATACAATGGTCCATGCGCCTCTCGATATCGAGCGAAAACAATTTTGCATAGAAAACCCGTGGCAGGCGGGACTGGAATAACGACACCAATCCAACCCTCCTCTTCCCTGTTCACCATGCCTGCTATTAAAAGTGGCACACGAGTTATTTACCGCCAATGTGTTAACAACAATTATTTATTTCCGATGATTTTACACACATCGCCACATTGTCCAGGTGAGGTTCTTGGTGAAGTAACCCTTCCATCAAATCGGAAGGGCCTGGGAAGCGTCAAGCTGGGAAACAACCACGTGTTGTCTGCTTTGGCGTCGCAGGCCTTCTGTCCGTGTCCAGCATAGGGTGCTGTCATCGCGAACGGGCAGTGTGCCCTTGACGTTGATCTGACGTATGAATACCGCCGTTGATATATTCCGTCGACGTAGTGTACACAACAGGCTCCAGAAAGATGGCATTCGAGAACTACCATATCGGGCATTTTCTGTGGGTTCTCCTGGTTTGCAGTCTCGCCCGTTATATATGTTTAAGGCATAGAAGGGCATCCAGTTCGACTGCATGTGCTCTAGAAAAGTTTGGATTAGAGGTGGGGGTGCAGGTATCGATCGTCAGCTATCGGGTTAGGGCTTCACACACTGTGTACCGTACTTGGCGTATCGATACATATTTTTTGAGGCCTCAGAGCACCATCACGGCGGCTTCGAGATGACCGCCGTAACTCTTGCTTGGTGGAGTTGATACACCCGGCCAGTGGATATTTATTTTAGATGTTGCTTTCGAACACAGGGCAAGGGGGTTGCTAACAGGTCTGTTCTGGATAACATGTAAGGGCTTGGAAGTGATAAGTCATTGTACTTCTCAATGGAAATGAATGTCCCGCAGTGGCGGCGGCGCAGATTCTTGGGAGGGCCAGCGATTTGATCCCACCCCCTTTCCTCCGTGCCGAGAGGAGAACCCGCTGGATGTGCTGCCGGGAAAACTCAAACGATATCGGAAATAAGATATTCCCTGATGCCGAGATGAATGAGACAACTCGACCAAACCTCCTCGATAAATGTTTCGCACGAGGGCTTGTCCGTGCACATGGTAGTAATTGCCTGCAAACCTTTTGTGCGGCTGGAGTATGCCTTGGTCTCATATGAACAACGTGTACGGCCACTGAACCCAGCAAGCTTGGTTTCCTTCAGTGAGCTCTAGGCAAAAACACCAACCACGTATACATCGGTTGTGCGGGAAATATTACTTTCCCGCCGACGTTGACACGAAACGTCAAAGACACCTTCAGCCATAGCATATCTCGCCAAAAGCATCATTGAGCTACAGGTGTCAAGTCGACTACAATGCAAGTGGTGTCTCACCCAACTGTGCCAGTCAAACAATATACAACTGGAGGTGTTTGGATATTTTGCTGTACGGCTTAGAGTACAGTCAACCACCGTCGTTGCCAGTCATGCCATATTGGTGGCCCAAACCCAACGCAGAACAGAAACCATTGGGCCAATGAACTCCGCCAGTTTGTAGAAGACAATATTTGACGGTACTACCTGCCTGGCTATATCGTAGACCCTCTGCCACAACCGAGAATGTGCACATTCTACCCGATATGTGATTTGAAATCATACCAAAGCTGCTCACGCGTATACGGTAGCAGGCTGACTTGTTGTTCGAAATAGTCGCGAAAGCACAGGAGGTTCTGAACAATATTGCGTACTCTGCAGCTCGTGGGTTAATGCCTCAGAATAGCAGGGGGGTCTGAAGAATGTTGATGTAATATTATGGTACGTATAGGAGAGCAAATCATTTCCTGCGGTGGTTCCGTTCCAACAAGTTCGGCGCTATGGTGTGGACGATTGAAGTGCTACCAGAACACGGAAAATGAGCCCCCACCATTACCGTGGAAGAGTCATCGGTCAATCTGTAACCGGATCACCAGAGCTACGGGTGGCCATTAGGGACCCCGTCCCCGCTACCCAATTTTGTTTCTGACTGGTGCTACGGTAGGGGGGGTACCCCGATTTTCACTACCGTATTTAGGCAACTCGGGCGACTGGCTCCGTACCTGTCCAAGGTTGACCATAAGCTGCATATTAAGGCGGAGTGTAACAGAATGTCCTAAGGCGGTGAATATCGCGATAGCGAAACAACGAACAGGTTGAGTCTGCAAAACAATAGAGAGTTCGTCTCCCGAGTGACTCTGAACGATTGATACGAAACCACCTAACGAACCTTCCCTACCGTTCCATCAGTCTCTCACTTTCCTGTCCTTCCTATGAAACGTATTGGCACATTACAGGTTGATTGATATGTCAACCACATTATATTGTGTTCGGGGCCATTATGACGATGGCGACGACGCCGATGATTTTGACAGCGCTTGAATTAACATTGTAGATGTGTGCGTACTTCAGGCAAACGGCTTTCTTGCCGTATCACTAGACAAACAAATACAAAGTTCAGTTTACCCTTGATACACACGCCAGTGACATTGTGCCATCTACGCAAATCCGATGAAAACCGCCGCCGCACGGCGTCGAGCACCATCATCACGATATTACCGAACAATGGAGAGCATCTCCAACCCTATAGATACCGGGATGCTGGTACCACACAGGTTGTGCTTACGACATCGTTCATTATGAGTATTTCCAGATGGTTCACCAAGAGTGAGCGCGTGTCTGGTGGGCAAGATAGTTTCATACGGTAGCTCATTCTGAAAACAGCTGGAGAACGATGTAGACGGGGTGAAGTCGCTATTTGGGTAGCCGTGTAGGGGATGTAACAGGTCACCGAGTCGGTGGGTGGCGTGCGTTACCCAAAAATACGCTGGATGAAACTGCTCTTGAAGCCGTGTTTTCACGCCGTTTCGACTAGTCTTTGGGTCAAGGGGAGTAGCACTACTTGTCGTACGTAGCTCGAAGAGACGGCGCCAACGGCAGCTTGTACACTCATAGTTGCGGTTGATACGCGTGCCTGGTTATTCCCTGACTCTCCTGATGTTGCTTGCTTTTGCCAACCCTGTTTGTTTCGGGTAATAGATCAGCCCATGTTGTGTCAGGAATATTTCCGGCTGGTTCAATCGCAACATCACAATGCGTGTTTTACTTAAAGAACTTTATATTATCGTAAACACATGCACATGTCATTGTTTGGGGTCGGGATACGTTTCGGTTTTTTTCTCTGATCGCATTAGGGATAAACTATACGCTAGGACAACAACGAACTATGATTGCAACCTGCGTTTCATCGTTCCACCGGTGCAGTCCTTGAATCCACACCAGCTTCATAATAGCTACAACCAGTCACCGTGGTTGTCATGCGCTCCTCTCGCATACGTGCAAATCAGCCTGCCAGTTTCGCCTTCTGTCTGCGCCGTAGGATGGGGTATATGGCCGCCGCGTTACCTTTTCGCACCCAGATTCGTCCAACAAGCAGGAGGGTGTGAACGTACCCCGGTCAGCTTTAGTAAGACATTTCTTGACATCACGTGAGGCTGGGGTAGGGCAACGTCTCTGCTGCATCTTGTGTCCGTATCCGCACCGCAAGTCGCAATGGCACGGCCGGGTAGTCATACAGTTTCGGGATATACTATCGGAAGCGCGACCAGGCCTTCTGCGCATGCAACACCATATCCGGACCGGGGTCTCAGTAGTTTAGCAGATATCGAGTACCTTCTAACGGATCTGGACTTCGCTCTATCCCGGCTCATGCTAACGGTTTCTATAAAAACTGCATCGCAGACGAAAAACTGGAGACAATTCCAGGGATGCGTTGAATTGGATTGAATTTGATTGCTATCAACGCAACCATGTCAAGTACCCAATTTTTCGCTTTAGAGTGTGTCTTATGAAGAAGACGTACAGTACTCGTATCAACATTGGGCCGCCCGCCTGACTTTGTGATTCGGAACAAGGACAGGAATTCACCTCCCCAGGTGAGCTCTACAGTCGTCAGGGGAACTTTGGAGCTGATGCAGCGTTATTATGGAGGTCGGTATTGATGTGCTACAGGTAGTACATCGTCAGTAAATAGCCCCCGAACATTCCTGGAGGTAGGATGTGGTACATATACCCCCCACATGGTTTGTTGCCTACAGGAGGAGCGTTGTTGTGGTTGTTGTTATCTTCACAGCAAACCTTGTTTTGAGCCCGACGACATCAGTGCACCCAGTGTCCGTCCACATTTTCCATCCTAGATACAAAATCATGTCGCCACAGACTGTGAGACAAAGAAAAGAAAATAATCGCAGATGAGTCGTGGCGAGCAAATAAGGTGTCAACGTACCGGGTACGAAAACACTGCCAAACAAGACAAACAACAAAATAGGAACAGAAATCATAGAATACCAAGAGAAATCCTTAAATGAGACATAATACGAAACTCACAAGGAGATCCACCAAATGGAAGAATAAACGGAGTGTATATCAAATACCAAAATAGAACCGAATGAAAGACAAGGCACAAACCTATCAAGAGAAGAAATGATATCAGCTAACTCCATCTGCTTTGTGTTACTGATACCAACTGGCTACCCACTCGCCACAGAACAGAGTTTGTTTGGCGCACCTAAACATGGGAGTACATATACTGTATTGGCGTAAAACAAATCTGCCATCGAAGATAAATATACTTTCTCCACATGTCTGCATAAATATTCACATATACCATGTACCAGACATGCATACATGCATGCACACAAGCATTGCTCGCCCTAACCGCTGTTGTGGTATTGTATGCGCCCGAACTTAATCAATGGCCGTCCATATGTATGCGCATAGTATGGATACAAATCTCCAATATGAAACCTTTTGTTATGGCACATGGACATGCGTTCTGAAAGCTCCCTATATGCGATCAAAGTAAATTTGGGCTGCCACGTACGTCGTTATGGCCAGGTGCTTTAGGTGTTGAACGCGAATATACCAGGTATGAACCAATGATTCACTGTTGAAATGTTTGGACGGGTACATCATACGAAATATGTCAGGTATTAATGTTGGTTGTTGAAATGGTATCATGCGTTCTCGAAGCTCCCTCAAATATAGCAAAATATGAAAGTACCAGGTAAGGTATATCCTACCTGGTACATCATGTAACAGTATTCAAGCCGGGTGGACAAGGCCCTCTACGTTCGACGTGCCAACGAAAAGTGGACAAACAAAAGAACTTATTCGACCGTAAGCACCTTTTAGAGCAATGAATTGGACGAAAGCTGCGGATTTTCGTACGGATTGGGGACTTTGCCTGATTTTGGTTGTTCCAAAACGCGATTAGAATGTCGGCCGTTAGGGTTGGCATATAATATATATCCGGTGACGTTCTGCACGACTATTAGTTTTGAATTATGCGTTGACAGAATGGCAATCGAACCAAAAGGAATTGTATCTCTATACTTCGTACCGTATGATATTACATACATATTTTCTGGTAGACGATACATACACAGCGAAGTACTATATGGACTATTGTATCTGCAAAACACTCAGTTTATGGTAGTTACTCTAGAGGTTGCATGCGGTGTGTGTTGCCCGTCCGCTCATAGACCACCAAGGGCGACCGGCATACGGAAACTGTCCGCTTTTGTTTACCTTTTCCGGTCATATATAAATAGTAGCACCGTACCCAGATATTTCGGACAAATTCAACAATCTATTATCCCGAAGAACGTTGTGTCGCCTCTCGGAGCTGGTTGCTAGACCGCCAGAAAAACAAAGGTCGGTGTCGCTGAGATATTGCTCAAAAGTTATTTAACTTTCAACAACGAGCTTGGCCAGCCCACCACCTCATTCCTCACTCCTCCTCCCCAAACCATCTCCTAGCTACCTCCCACTTCAAACCCAAGATTCTATATTCTATCACCATGCGCTCTTTCGCTATCCTGGCCACCATCTACGCTGCCACCGTTGGCACCACCTCAGGTAGGAAGGAATCACAAATAACTCAGGTACAACGTATGTACGATATACAAGGGTTAGGATCCTACCCCCAACCCTTTCCTCCATGCTGTGCTTCTTTCCCAGAACGAAGATCAACCTGAAGTGCCCCCTCCAGCAAAACGACCGGAGGGAAGAGCGGTAGGCTGTGTGCTATATACCAGGTACCGGGTACACAATAACAGTCAACATGGCCTTGAAACCTTGGGGTAGGCTTTCCAGTACACTACCGAGCAGAAGTCTGTCGCTATCAGAGAAGTAATACTAGCAAGTGCACGCGATACTGGAGTCTTTGTCGGTTGGTTGGTCAAGAATCACGAAGTGGCCACGATGGGGTCTCTTGGAGATTTTACCCCGTTTGTGGTCAACCGCAGTCGTTCGGTCCCTGGCATTAAGGTGAAAACAGGAAGTCGATAGGAAGAGGCAAGGCTCCGTAGCACGGTATCGATACATTCGTCCAGAATCAAGCCCGCTTGAAACTGAACCAGAATCGTTGCCTTCCAACATTATGCTTGAAGTTGTTGCCTTGATATGTATATATGCACATCCTGTTAGTTTAGCAACCCCACCTTGGACGCTGTATGGTCAATACAGAACCGGAATACTCAGTGCTGTTGGAGATAACGTGTGTACCTATGGAATCTTACACGGGTATAGTCATACGCATAGAGACGAATATTTCTCTTTGTCCATCACTGTTTCTACGATATTCAGACACCGTGGTCCGCTTGTTAAATTTATTTAAGCACGTACTTTGAAGTATAGAAAAACACAGGCGCGGGTGAGATGCTCAACACTTGGTACAATCTCGGTTTTGGTCGATATACAACGACCAGGCTCAATGCCTGCTACCGTGGTCGCGCACCCAATCATTCTGGGGCTCCAGCCTTGAGGGACTCTAGATCTCCCCCAGAATATGATCTTACAAACCGCATTTGTTTTTAAAACTCACGAGCAATCCCATGGCTGAGGTATACGAGCACTATATAAGATATGTCGATGAACTTCTAACTAGATTGTGTAGTTCCTCAGTTTGGAAGTCCCGATTGTCAGAACAAGTTGGACCAAAACGTGCTCCCAGTTTTAAAGTATCCGCCAGGCACTGTACCCGCATGTCTCGCGCAGGCACCTCTGAATCACCTCACAGTGGCCAAAGATGAATTTTGACTGGATGTCTACGGCCGATGATGGAGTTTGTTTGTATATGTTGTGAGATACACATAGTACTAGAGGGTGGCGCGAGACCAACGGCCGAGCGCGCGAGCGAACGAGCGATCTGCGATCGAGCGAACGGACGACGGACGGTTACGCGTCTGCCGTTGTTGGTGTGTTGTATGATACAGCAGCAGCACAGAGATCAGTGGAGACGTGGAGACCCTTACGTAAGATATGGGGTAGTATTTGCACGAAGGACAGCTGGCAGTACGAACGTATGGTACCTACGTCAGTCGCCGTACGTATTGTACGAAAGTTTTTATTCGTTTTTATAAGACAGAAAAAAGTGTGTTTTCTTGTTCGCTCGACGGTTGAGAGAACGGATCGACGGTCGGTCGCGCTTCTCTGCTGTTGTTGTTGTGTTGTTGTTGATATTGCTGTATGATAGAGAAGCACCACAACAAACGAGGGCAGACGTTCGTGGGACAGCCGACCGTAGTAAAAAAACGTACTTCGGTATAATATTATATGATTCGTATAATACGTAGCCAGTCGTCGTACGTACGAAAATGTTTGAATAATATGGGAAAACTTGATGTATTAATCCATATTATCTTGAATATAGTGTGGTAGCGCTAAATTGCTCAGTTTGCACCCCTTTTCGATCCTAAGTCGAGTTTCGGAAGTAAATGTTTCGATTATTTAATGTTTTTTTCAACGAATTTGACATTGAATTTAGTGAGGATGTCATGTCTTGATTTGTAGCAGCACAAGAACAGAGAGCAGAAGCTCGTACGCAGTACGTACGAACCGTATAACACGGATGATGGCACACCCCCGTTTAATAGCACACCCCCCTGCAAAAGCACACCCCGGGTTATATTTTTTCATTGTTTTTCGACCGTCACTTTATCACCAGGGGTACGTTGCATACCACACCCCCTTCGGACGTACGCCTGAAAACATATCATACTCCAAAGTATCACACCCGGTGGACACCATTCACCCACAACACGCACGCACCGGTATGGATACCGGTACCAGCATGGAGGCAACTGCTGCGCCCCATCACAGTGGGCCGAACGAGCCTGTGGCCCCGACCCCAGTGATACCTGCTGCTGCCGGGCTTCGAGCAGGGATCACGTCGATTGTTTCCGGGTCCACCCCCCAACCGGTACCGGTACTGGTACTGCCACTCCTGCCGTGTCTCAAACCCCGACGACGGGTACCAGTACCGGTGAAGCGCAATAAGCACTGGCAGCAGCGCCCAACACTTCAACCACAGGGCCTGAGACCCCGGTAGCAGCTCCAGAATTGGCAGCCACTCACACCCCCTGCAGTCTGCCGGGGTCTGTTCACACTCCGTAGCAATCAAAGATGTACCGCTAGCCCACCCCATCGCTATCACACCCAGGGGCCTGTCATCTGGCCGAGTCTGTTCGCACTCGTTAGCAACCGACGTCCCGTTATCACACCCCCTTGTATCACACCTCATCGTCATCACACACGCCAGCTGTGGGGTTCCCGTGCATGGTGCTTATCACGGGGGTACGCTAGATGCCACACCCCCCTATAAAAGCACCCCCGGTAATGATATTTTCAAAGGATAAAAAGTTGTCACCGCGGTGATCTTTCATCCGCGTCACACGGTATTGATAATGAGTTGTTTGGGACAGCTGAAAGCAGTAAAAACACGTATGGTATGAGACGTACGTAGTCAGTCGTTGTATGATACCTGGTACGTACGAAGATTTTGTAAAAATAGGGGAAAACTTGATTTTTGATCCCTATTTACATTGGATTTGGTGTGGTAGCGACTATCTCGCTCGGTTTTGATCGCTTTTGGATTATGAGTCGAGTTTCGGAAATCCATTTTTCGATTTTGTCATCGGTTTTATATATTGTACGTAGTGTGGATTTTTGGTGTTGACATTTGTGTGGTAATTTTATCTTGGAGTTAGTGTGGGATATTCTATCTTGCAACTATTAAATAGTGTCATAATTTTATATTCAAGTTGTTGAGAGCGAGCCTTTTATTACGTATAACCGGCACTATACTCAACCGGCAATACCACTCAACCCACAACCCACAGAGTAGTCAATCGGGCGCGAAAAATCCAGAACCCCCCTAGCACCAAGGTAAACTATCTCCGGGCTGAATAGGTTGTTCGGAGTACCAGAGATACGCTTTTAAAACGTCCATCTCATCGCGAAGGTAACGACACTTTTTTGTTTTGTTTTTTGTTAACATTTCGCCTCTCGTTTGGACATAACTTGAAATTATTGTTACAGTTTACCTGGATTGGATTGAATTCACACAATCAATTAGACTGCCGATTGGAGAGCGTTTCGCATTTGCGACAGGGCTTTTATATTATTTTGCAAAGTCTATAAATTGACGAAAGTATTGGCAAAAGTCTGGATCTTAGAGGTCGTTTGGTTCCAGTAAATATACGATATTCACGTGTGGGAGTTTGAAATAAAGTGCTGGAAACGCTCCATCTCAACCATACGAGCAGGGCTGTTTTTCTACTTGTCAATTTATCAGTTAAACGAAATTGCATGAGATATTCATCATTTTGTCCAAAATTACTGATTATGGCCGCCTTTGGCCGGTCTTCGATACTTTTTCTGGATGCATTATGACGTAACTACTTGAATATAGTGTTTAAAGGCATTTTGTTTCTCGCGGTGAGCATCGATTCGTCTTGTCTTCGCGGTCACGAATTTTGTCACCATGAAAAAAGGTTTTTTTCAATCGTTATGACTTAAAACGCTAATGGAAAAATTGTGCCAAACGGACCATACATTATACGTACTACGTCCTCGTTTCGCGAAAATTGAAAAAATAAAAACATTTATGAAGTAAGTGTTGTTTAAAAAATACGTACTATTAATAGTAGTACCTACGTAGTGGCCCCTCTATGGTGGCGGTACGTAACTGCCGGAAATACCGGAACTATAGCCGCACCCGTCACACTCTGCACACTGTTCCCATCTGTGCCAATCGATGTCAACAGGCGCTTGCAAGCAACCGGCACAACTCAACCGGCACTATAGAAGGACCACTATATACTTATCTTAGCACACAGCTCACGGCAGTAGTATACGTACGTAGTCGATTCACGAAAAATATGGAAATTGATATTTTGAAAAAATTGAAAGAACAGGACAACGAATCCCCCATCCCCTGGCTTCACAAAACCGACGTTCAATGGAACTCCGTTGTCACGCCCAACAATGTTCGAATCTGCTCGCTCTGTGCGCCCCGTCACGCGCGCCCCCCGTTCGGCGACGAGCTCGACACCGACACGGTGGCGAGCAGGCGGCCCTCCCTCTCTGTCTCAGCGAGCCCCGTCGGCCGCTGTGCGTGGGACATGCTGTGCCAAGTGGCCTTCGCTCGCCACCAGGTTGCCAGGGGTGGGCGACCTGGTCAGCAGGCCAGAACGCCACTGGGTTCGTAAAATTTCATATTGCATGTTTAGGTACACACCGAAAACACCCTTGTAGGCTCGGACACCGCTGGTGTACGTCGAACCCAGGCACAACACCCCTATGGTTCGGAAATATAAACCACAATTGCATGTTCGTTTTGCAGCAAAACGACCCGTATATTTTTCGGGTTTAATACATGCACCCTATAATACAGCCAAAACGCCCAGCCAGAGCGACGCTCCTGCTTGCGGTCTTTACTCGATCACCAGCCAACGCCCAGGCACGAGAGAGGGCACCCCCCTCCCTCCGTCCCTCCCTCTACACGACGGCGACCACCAAAGCTCGCGTCGGCCTCGTTGCTGCTGCCGCCGTTGTTATATGTGGTCCCCCGTATCCCTA